>CAUYQG010138690.1:0-13450 GCA_963574415.1 Tarsius wallacei | reverse complement strand
TTTTTTTTTTTTCTAGTTGGAGTCTCACTCTGTCGCCCAGACTGGAGTGCAGTGGCCACTCCCGGCCACCGCAGCCTCGACCTGCTGGGCTCCAGCGATCCTTCCGCCTCAGCCTTCCAAGTAGCTGGAACTACAAGCGTGCGCTACCACACCCGGCTAATTTTTTTTTGATTTATTGTAGAGATGAGGTCTCACCAAGTTGCCCAGGCGGGTCTCGAACCCGCGGGCTCAGGCAATCCACTCACCTCAGCTTCCCAAGGCGCGGGATTACAGGCTGAGCCACCGAGCCCAGCTAACAGCACATTCTTAACGAGATGGTCACAGGTAACGTACCTCCAAGGTGACTTCCAGGACCCTTGCAGAAGCCTAGTATTGCACAGGCATCTCAGATGGTGCACAGAGGTAGAGGAAAGAAGTGGAGAAGGAAGAGAGAGTGGAAAGATGTCATTCACAAGGTGTGGGCAACAAGGGTCACTGCTGCTTGGGGTGTAGGAATGAGTTGGGTTGAGTGAGGGAGCTAAGAGTTAAGAGGAAAGCAATGGGGAAGAGTCAGGGTCAGGCTCAGGGTCAGAGTTAGGGCGCACACCTGCTCATGTCTGATGACTGCCCCTCAGGAGCCCAATCTGTAGCATCACCCACACTGGAAAGTTGCTGGATGGAGTCAAGATGTTTGAGAGGTGCAGGCAACATCTGGCACTGGGAGCTACTGTAATTATTTTTGACAGCTAATGCAGCGAAAGAACAGCCACAATGACAAACTTTAAATAACAACTCACAGATACACAAGACATTACTAATGCTGACTGCTTCTTGGAAATAAAATGAGGGACAGTGACAAGAGATGTTTTATTGTACATCCTCTGGTATTGCTTGATTAAAAAATTTGCATATGTTATTATTTTAAAAGATAAAACTTTTTTTTTTTTTTTTTAGTTGGAGTCTCACTCTGTTGTCCAGGCTGGAGTGCAGTTGCATGCTCATGGCCACTGCAGCCTTGACCTACTGGGCTCAGGTGATCCTTCCACCTCAACCTTCCAAGTAGGTGGAACAACAGGCACACACCACCATGCCTGGCTAATTTTTTGTTGTTGTTTGTATTTATTGTAGAGACAAGGTCTTGTCATGTTTCTCAGGCTTGTCTCCAACCCCTGAGTTTATGTAATCCCCTTGCCTCCACCTTTCAAAGTGCTGGGATTACAGGCATGAGCCACCGCACCCAGCAAGATAAAACATTTTAAGAATGTACAAGGTTTTGGCTGGATGCGGCAGTTCATGCCTGTAATCCCAGCACTTTGGGAGGTGGAGGTGAGAGGATTGCCTGAGCTCACGGGTTCAAGACCAGTCTGGGCAACTTGGTGAGACTTCGTCTCTACTATAAATTAAAAAAAAAATTTTAGCTGGGTGTGGTGGCACCCACCTGTATTTTCAGCTACTTGGAAGGCTGAGGCAGAAGGATCTCCTGAGCCCAGCAGGTCGAGTCTGCAGTGGCTATGATTGTGCCACTGTATCTAGCCTGGGTGACAGTGAGACTCTGACTCAAAATAAAATAAATAAATAAATAAATAAACAAAGAATGTACAAGTTTTCATAAATGGCTTTCCTATTTAGGAAAGATTATGTGTTACATTTTCCAGTTAAGCTAACATTTGAGAAATGTAAATTTACTTCATGTCACTTAGATGCTTGAGAAACACTGTAGTCTCTAAATATGCTGACAGCTAAATGGCAAAGGCTTTCAAACTTGAGCTGCAACATAAAACCAATATTTGGGAATAGCACTTATCAGAAGAAACTCATATTCAGACATTGTGTTCATGTCAAAAGCAATCTAAGAAATAAGAGCTTAACTCCCGTGTTTACTGCAGCACTATTCCCAAGAGCAAAGATATGGAATCAACTTAAGTGTCCATCACCAGATGAATGGATAATAGAAAATGTGGTATATATACCCAATGGAAGACTATTCGGAATATTATTTCTGCAAATAAAAATGAAATCATGTCATTTGCAGCAACATGGATGGAACTGGAGGTCATTATGTTAAGTGAAATAAGCCAGCCACAGAAAGACAAACATCATATGTTCTCACGCACATGTGGGAGCTAAAAAAGTTGATCTCACAAAGGCAGAGAGTAGAATGAGAGATACCAGAGGATGGAAAGGGTGTGTGGGGGGTAGGAAGATGAAGAAAGGTTGGCCAATGGGTACCAACGTACAGGTCAACAGAAGGAGTAAATTCTAACATTTGGTAGCAGAGTAGCATGGTTATCATTAACAACCATGTATTGGATATTTCAAAATAGCTGGAAGGGAGAACTAGAAATGTTCTCAACATAGAGAAATGATAAGTACTTGAGGTGTTAGATACTCCAAATACCTTGGCTTGATTGTTACACATTCTATGCATATAGCAAAATACCACGTGCACCCCATACATATGCACAAATATTATGAAGAAATAAAAATTGTTTACAGAAGAAACAAGAGTGATTTAAAATTCAATATCCTATTTTCATGAGCTGCTCTGACTGGATAGAGCAGGAATTAGCAAACTACGGTCAACTTCCTACTGGCTTATTTAATTGAAATTTTTGAGATAATTGTAGATTCATGTGCAGTTGTAAGAAATAACACAGAAAGATCCCTGTACTTTTCACCCAGTTTCCCCAAAGATAACCCACCAGTTGTTTCAGTACAATCTGTGAGCTAAGAATAGCTTTTAGATTTTTTTTCTTTAAGTTGGAGTCTCACTCTGTCACCCAGGCTGGAGTGCAGTGGCACGCTCATGGCCACTGCAGCCTTGACCTGCAGGACTCAGGTGATCCTTCCACCTCAGCCTTCCAAGTAGCTGGAACCATGCCTGGCTAATTTTTTGATTTATTGTAGAGACGAGGTCTTGCCTAGTTGTCCAGGCTGGTCTTAAACCCTTGGCTCAGGCAATCCTCTCGCCTCTGCCTCCCAAAGTGTTGGGATTACAGGCATAAGCCACCATGCCCAGCGATGTTTCTATTTTGATAGAGATGAAAATGAAGGAAGGAGAGACAGAGAAGGCTGTCTGAGGTCAAGCAACTTGGCAGGATTAGAACCCATGTCTCAGGACTCTGAGGCCGAGCGCCTAATAAACATGCCCCCTGCTTAGGAGACCTGCTTTAAGTTGGAATTCTTTGCTGTATTTTGAGTTATGGACCCCTTTGTCAGTCCAGTGAAATCTGTGACTATCCTTACAGAGTGGTGTTTAGGAGAAGAAAACAAAATACATAGATGTGTGAAGAAAAACAATTATGTAAAATGATTATGAAAATATTTTTGAGGCTGGACATGGGAACTCACGCCTGTAATCCCAGCACTTCGGGAGGCCGAGGCGGGAGGACCGCTAGAGCTCAGGAATTCAACACCAGCCTAGACAACATACTGAAACTTTGTCTCTACAAAAAAATTCAAAAATTAGCTGGGTGGCAAGCCTGTAATCCCAGCTACACAGGAGGTTGAGGAGGGAGGATCCCTTCAGCAAGGAATTGGAGACTGCAGTGAGCCATGATCATACCGCTGCACTCCAGACTGGGCGACAGAGTGACTCCAAAAGACAAAAAACTTTGGTCTTGCAGTTGCTTCCATCATAACCAGATCAAGTAGCACCAGCATTTGAATACTCATCCCCTCCTCAAAAAATACTTGCATTTGGGCGGGATTCTCCAAACAGGACTCTTTGTAATACCTCTGTATAGTCCTTTTCTAATAAACTGCTCATAGGATAGCTCAATCCTCACATGCCAGCCTGAGAGACTTGGGCACAGAGAAAACAAATGTGCTCTTCCTTGGTGCTGCCTGAAGAGGAGGCAGCCATCTCCTATCCAGCATCGTGGCTGCCCTCAGACCCCTGGTGAAGCCCAAGATCAAAAAGAGGACCAAGATGATCATCCAGCACCAGTCAGACCAGTATGTCAAGATTAAGCATGGCAGAAACTCAGAGTTATTGACAAGAGGGGTGAGTAGAAAACTCAAGGGCTAGATTTTGATACCCAATGTTGGTTACAGGAGCAACAAGAAAACAACGCACATGCTGCCCAGTGGCTTCCAGAAGTTCCTGGTCCACAATGTCAAGGAGCTGGAAGTACTGCAGTTGGGCGACACATCTTACTGTGCTGAGATTGCGCACAGCGTTTCCTCCAGGAACTGCAAAGCCATCGTGGAAGGAGCAGCCCAGCTGACCATCAGTGTCACCAATCCTAATGCCAGTGAAGAAAAGAAATAGACAGCTCATGTGCACGTTTTATTTGTGTTTAAATAAAACTGCAAAAACACCCCAAAAAACAGTCAGGCACGGTGGCTCACGACTGTCATCCCAGCACTTTGGGAGGTGGAGACGAGAGGATTTCCTGAGCCCAAGTGTTCAAGGCCAGTTTGAGCAATATGGTAAGTCCTCGTCTC
Source organism: Tarsius wallacei (assembly GCA_963574415.1). NCBI lineage: Eukaryota > Metazoa > Chordata > Mammalia > Primates > Tarsiidae > Tarsius > Tarsius wallacei. The sequence continues at coordinate 9,022 of CAUYQG010138690.1, read as the reverse complement.
TACAATAAATCAAAAAATTAGTCAAGCATGGTAGCTCGCGTCTGTGGTTCCAGCTACCTGGAAGACTGAGGCAGAAGGATCTCCTGAGCCGAGCAGGTCAAAGCTGCAATGGCTGTGAGCATGCCCCTGCACTCCAGCCTGGGTGACAGAGTGAGACTCCAATTAAAAAAAAAATGTACATCTGTCAAACAGTTTTGAAATTCTGAAGGCATTGCATGCATATGCTCACTCTCATGTTGTGCAATACATTTCTTGAAAGGTCACAAAAGACTGATTTCAGTCCAATGCTAAGGCCAGGATTTTTACCCCTAGCTAGGAAGGCCACATGCAGCAGAGCAGGTAATTACAGTATCCAGCCCCAAGTCATCTGCAATTGTTAGCTTTAAGAATCTTTTTGATAAATTATCCCTTTATGTTTAAAGTATATTGATTCTTACCGGGCACGGTGGCTCATGCCTGTAATCCTAGCACTTTGGGAGGCAGAGGCGAGAGGATTGCCTGAGTCGAAGGGTTCAAGACCAGCCTTGGCAACTTGGCAAGACCTCGTCTCTACAATAAATAAAAAATTAGCTGGGTGTGGTGGTGCACGCCTGTAGTTCCAGCTACTTGGAAGGCTGAGGTGGGAGGATTGCCTGAGCCCACTCAAGACTGTCATGGCTGTGAGCATGCTGCTGCACTCCAGCCTGGGTGACAGAGTGAGACTCCATCTCAAAAAACAAAAAACAAAACCAAATAGAAGCATCTCCAGATGGACACAGAACATAAACAAGATCCTACCTCAGGTGTCTCCTGAGAATGGCTTCTCACAAGCTCAGGTGGCCATTTAAACACATAAACTCAAGTTCAGTTATCATCCAAGATCACCACTGAAGCCAAATTTACTCTACAATTTTGTGACCTGCCTATGTTGGGTGAACGTAATGTTGACCATCTCTGCAACACTCATGCCAGCACGTGCACAGCCCAGGGACATCTTTCTGATGATCTAACAATACTCATATTTGAAGCTGTTTTCCAGCCAACTACAGACCTCACCACTCTTGCAAAAAAGACCTTGTCCTTTTTCTGCATCAATGTGTAGAACTCTAATGGCTCCCTCCATGATCCTCCCCGGTAGTGGGAGACCTAGATTAAAGAAGCTGGTGGAGAGTCCGATGACAGGCACTCAAGTCCAATATGCATAGTTTTGACGCTCTTGTACCAGCTCAGAGACTCCGAGCAAGTTAATGTCTCAGAAGATCAGGCTTTCCTTGCTGGGATGGATGCACACGTCTTTCATTGTAATGCCTGAATGGAATCACGTAGGGGACACATTTGAATGTTAGTGGTTCCCAGGGCTTGTCCGTCCCATCCAGAGCCCTGGCTGGTCAGCTCCAACCAGGAGTCTGGATTTCGGTGGTCGAAGGCCCCTTCCACAGTTACCCGTGATGCAGATATAGGTTTCCTGCTGAGCTATGTTCTTTTCCTTTCTTCAGAAAACTGGCTACAGGCTGTGAGGGCGATCTGGCTGCGACATCTATCATCCCGTTGATCGCCAGGGTTGACTTGGCTGATCTGGCTGGCTAGGCGGGTGTCCCCTTTCCTCCCTGGCTGCCCCATGTGCATGCTTCCTGAAGCTGCGTGCCTGGTCGAAGAGGATGCCCATGACCGCTAGAGGGGGACCGTTCTTCGGTCAAGGGTATATGGGGATCTGCGCCCCCTGCTGGAATCTTAAACAAGCTCTCGCGGTCCAGGGCACTGGCTACATCCTTTGTACAGCCTGATGCAAAATAAAAGGGCCGGAACCCTGATTCAAAAATTAAAACATTCAAGACGGTGACAGCAGAGAATGCAACCAAGCGACGGGCGTCCTGAACGCGGGGTCCTTTGTGACAGCACAGGTCACACGCCCATGAAGACAGCCTGGCTCCTTCCACTAATGCAGCCCTTCCCATTCTGGTTCCATGTTAGTGTCACCTGCGGAATTTTGGAGAGTAGCGATGCCTAGGGCCCTCCCCAAAGAGGTAGCTCTCAAATACCAACGAGCCTCCCAGGGGACTGCAGCAGGTTGACATGGTTGGGAACCACTGAACCAGAGCTGTAGAATACCCTGGAAGACGGTCACAGGCCCACAGCCACAAGGAGCAGGCAAGGCAGTCCGGGAAAGCCCTGATGCGACCCGGTTGCTTGCGCATGGAAAGCACAGGGTCTTCAGGACCCGTGCCAGTTGCACCATAGAAAAGGCAGCGGTCAGCCTCACGGGCTTGTACTTCTGTGCAGAGCACCGAGGATGCTCACCGGCCCGGCACGCCCTTCCAGGTCTCAACGGGCACAGCCCACTGCAGAGAGATCTGCTTCCCGGCGTCCTTGGCAGAGTGACTGTGCGACTGGACCGGGAGGTGAGCGGAAGCTTAAGTGCAACTTTCCGGCAGGGTTAAGGGAGGGGCACACCTTTCTGCCCTGGTTGGGGTTTTTGGTATCATCTGGGAACACGTGTTGAAGATGTGGGGTGTGGGTGTGGGAAGATAGAAGCCATGATCCCTGCTAATCATGAGGCCACGTTTTTGGTTGTTCTCTCCCTCCCCCTAAAAAGGCAGGGACACAGAGGGAAGTCAACTTCAGATTGTCAAGCAAGTCGATTTCATTATCAGGTCAATTGGCTAACATGGCCCATTTTACAGATGAGCAAACTGAGAATCAGTGGACATCCATGTCTTGCTGGATGAGGCAGCTTCCCACTTCCTTCTTCAACCATGTTATCTTGCAACAAAAAGTGGCTTTTCAGAATGGTGGATGCCAGGAGCTAGGGGAAACGAGGAGATGTTGTTCAAAGGGTACAGAGTTTTAGTTATAAAAAGAACACATTCTATGGCTGGGTACAGTGGCTCACGCCTGTAATCCCAGCATTTTGGGAAGCAGGAGGATTGTTTGAGTCTAGGAGTTCCAGACCAGCCTGGAAAACACAGCAATACCTTGTCTCTATGAAAAATAATTTTTAAAATTATCCAGGTGTGGTTCCAGCACCTGTAGTCCCAGCTACTTGGGAGACTGAAGCAGGAAGATCCCGGGCATCCAAGAGTTGGAGGCTGCCATGCCACAGTGAGCCATGGCTGTGTCATTGTGCTCCAGCTTGGACAACAAAGGGACACGCTGAAAAAAAAAAAAAAAAGAGCTAGTGCTGGGACCTAGTGCACAATTTGCGTGGCGGTGGCTGTGTTGGTCTGTGGCTACCATCACACAGTGCTTAGGTATGTCAAATCACCACCTTGTAGACAGTGAATATATAGTCTTTGTCAGTTATGTATTTTAAAAGGGCAGCTTTTTCATGATAGCTCTGTCATCACCTATGCAGATTCAATTACTGGGTAATAGTGTCCTGTTTTAGGAAGTTTCTTGCCTTTTACTCTTCAGTTTCTGCATTTGAAAGAGGTGTGGGGGCCGGGTGTGGTGGCTCATGCCTGTAATCCCAGTACTTTGGGAGGCTGAGGTGAGAGGATTGCCTGAGTCCAGGAGTTCAAAACCAGCCTGGGCAACATGGCGAGACTTCATTTCTACAATAAATCAAAAAATTAGCTGGGCCCGTGGTGGTGTGTGCCTGTAGTCCCAGATACTTGGAAGGCTGAGGCGGAAGGATCACCTGAGCCCAGCAGGTCCAGGCTGCGGTGGATGTGATTGTGCCGCTGCACTCCAGCCTGCATGACAAAGTGAGACCCCGACTCAAAGAAAGAAAGAGGGGTGAGGGCTAGGAATTAGTGAGAGAGGCCATGACCTCAGGCACAAATAAAAGGCAGGGTCCCCAATCTCAGTGAATCAAAGCAAATATTGTATTGCAACTTTTTTTTTTTTTTTGAGTTAGAGTCTCACTCTGTAGCCCAGGCTGGAGTGCAGTGGTTCATTCATGGCCACAGCAGCCTCGACCTGCTGGGCTCAGGCGAGCCCTCCCCCTTAGCCTCCCAAGTAGCTGGAATTAGGGGCATGTGCTACCATGTCTGGCTATTTATTTATTTATTTATTGTAGAGACAAGGTTTTGCCAAGTTGCCCAAGCTGGTCTTGAATGCCTGGGCTCAGGCAATTCTCTCACCTCTGCCTCCCAAAGTGCTAGGATTACAGATGTGCACTACCACACCCAGCCTGTATTGCAACTTTTCAAAAACAAAGGTTAATGCAAAAGAAATCTACAATGAACATCAGAATTTTAAATAAAGACAGAACCCAGCTCTGCATTTGCATAGCCTTACCTTGCCCTAATCCCAGCCCAACTTCTGATAAAACTTTATTTGCAAAAACAACATGGCTGACTGGTGGGCCTATAGTTTGCCAATTTCATTTAAGATACTGCATTCAAATTTTTTTTTGGTGGCAATTTTCTGGCGCTATCTTAAGTCAAGTGCCTCACCTGTGTCACCCTAATCCCAGCTCTGGGTAGCATCGGAAGAACCAAACATTGGGTATAGGTCCAGTTCTCAGTACAGCGCCTAGCTCAGAGTTAGGATGTGAGGGTCACTGAGTCATGATGGCTCGAGTCAAGGAATCCAGGTTCTTCCTTGTTCTTGGAAGAAATTAAACACAGGGATAAACAAACAAACAAACAAAACCCTATAGTGCCATGTGCGGTGGCTCAAACCTATAATCCCAGCAGTTTGGGAGGCTGAGGTGAGAGGATTGCCTGAGCCCATGAGTTTGAGAACAGCCTGGGCAACTTGGCAAGACCTCATCTCAACAAAATAAATAAAAAAATCAGCCCGGTGTGGTGACGCACACCTGTAGTTCCAGCTACTTGGAAGGCTGAGGTGGAAGGATTGCCTGAGCCCAGCAGGTCAAGGCTGCGGTGGCCGTGAGCATGTGACTGCACTCCAGCCTGGATGACAGAGACTCCAACTCAAAAAAACAAAACAAAAAAACCCTAGAGTGTCTAGAAGGCAACAAGAAACCTTAAGGAGGGCAGCAAGATGGTGTCACCATGAATTCTGAACTCTTTACTAGAGACTTTAGAACTGATCCGAATAAAGATGGAAAGGATCCAGTTGCTCAACACCTAACCTGGAACTCATCTGTCTGTGGCATGCAACAACACCTTCCTTAGAGTGGCCCCAAGAAATTTAGTATTATTTTAGAGATGGGATCTCGCTATGTTGTCCAGGCTGGTCTTGAACTCCTGGGCTCAAGCAATCCTCCCACCTCAGCCTCCCATGTAGCTGGGACTATAACCGTGCACCTAGCGAGATTTCATATTAAAAAACAATTTTCCCTTGCATTTTGTGCAGGACCAATTAATTACCTTGTGGCCTTTACTCAGGGATCAGCAAGCTGTGGCTTCCCAAATCATGGCCTGCTTTGCATGACGTTTTATTGGTACACAGCTAAACCCAGTTCCTTCCCAATTTTCTGCAGCTGTTAAGGTGGCTACAGCAGCAGCAGGGAATGGAGCTGCCAGGGAGGGGGACCAGCAAAGTTGAAAACATTACTACCTTTCCCTTTACTGAAATAGTTTGCCAACCTCTAGTCCAAGTAAAGTCAAACTGCAAAACTGTGATCAGTTTCCTCTTCCGGATCCAGACCAGTTTTGCAAATCGAGGCAGGTATGAAAACTCCTATTCCGGTCTGTGCTATGTCAGCATCCTCTTTCTAGTTAGACTGTTTCCCACTTATTCAGTGATTACCTGAACACTGCAAGTCTCATTCCAGTTGGTTTAACTAGTTCACTCCCTCCACTACACCTGAATGATTTTATTTAATCCTACTCACTGCTACTTTCTAATACTCTGGTTAATAAAATAGGGGTAAAATCACCCTTCTCCCTAGACGTTTTTTGGTCCTAAACTTTCCTCTTAGCATTTCTCTGCATCTTGAATTCCGACCAGTCTCAAAATTCCTTAAGTTTTCAAAATTTTTATTTTTTACAATCCTCATGAACTCAGCCTTATTCTTATTACAAATCCTATTTATGTCTCTGTCAGAAAGTTTGGTCACCTTTGATGTGTTCTACAAGTCACACTTGCCAATTCCAAGCAACACTCTATATCAGCACTTGGCATATTATGGACCGTTGGTTATATTCAGCCTGCCACCTGGTTTTGTAAAGATTTATTGAAATATTGAAAAAAAGACTTGTTCTTTTTCTTGCAGTCTCTAGTTGCTTTTGTGTTAAGGCCACAAAGCTGAGTGTTTGCAAGAGACTTTATGGCTTACCAGTAGCCTAAAATATTTAATATCTGTCCCAAAGCTGTTTGCTCACCTCTGCTCTACTGGAAATCTAAGTTTGCAAGGTGACACCGGGTGGGATCTAAGACCCTTCAAGTCCTCACAGCTGTTAACAACAACAGAAGCCTTCTTTCTTGTTCATCTGAAGAGTTGTAACACCAGTAGTACAAGGGATGTTTATGTGATTTTGATCTGTGGGTTCCCACTTGAAAGGTCAAGAACCCTTCTCTTTCTCGAACAGAATCACAGATAAGACTCAGGACAAAGAGCAGAGCGGTATCTGTAAAACAGCATCAGCATTCAGTAACCAAACTCTTTTCTGATGGAAAACAGTAGTTCTAAAGAAATGATCAATTCTTTCATATGTCTTCTACCATTGTTTAAATCTTTTTTTTTTAACAATGGAAGTTCAACAGTATGCTATCATCCACCTGATGTAAAATAAATGGCATCAAATTGGCCCTAAACAGTCATTAACAAAATAAACTATGTACATCTATTTCATAAGTGAAATAGTCCCCTGGAGACAGTCTATAAAAATGTTTTCACATCCTTCTGTCTAGATTACCGAGAACTGTGTTATCTAGTTAACTTGTTTCAAACACACACATGTTCAGCTTGACTAGGGCACACAATAATTTATATTAAAACAAAAAGGGGTGGCCAGGTTCGGTGGCTCAGCTTGTAATCCCAGTACTTTGGGAGGCTGAGGCGAGTGGATTGCCTGAGCCTGCAGGTTCGAGACCAGCCCGGGTAACTTGGCAAGACCTGGTCTCTACAATAAAATAAACAATAGCCGGGCATGGTAGCACGCATCTGTAGTTCCTGCTACTCGGAAGGCTGAGGTGGAAGGATTGCTGGAGCCCAGCAGGTGGATGCTGGGGTGGCCGTGAGCACGCACTCCAGCCTAGGTGAAGGATTGAGACTCCAACTCAAAAAAATAAATAAATAAAATAAAAATAAATAAAACAAAAAGGACAGCATTTGAAGAGAAGATGTCAAAGAAGAACAAAGAAAGTGACTTTTTTAGTTGGGTGTGGTAGTGTGTGCCTGTAGTTCCAGCTACTTGGAAGGCTGAGGCGGAAGGATCGCCGGAGCCCAGCAGGTCGAGGCTGCGGTGGCTGGGAGCGTGCCACTGCACTCCAGCCTGGGCGATAGAGTGAGACTCCAATTCAAAAAAAATGAGAGTGACTTTGGATAAATCACATATCCACCGAGATTCCACAGATATCCAACTGGTCAAGTACAAGGTCCATCGATGACAAGGCTGCATATTCAGTTGTTTGCTGGTTCAGCGAACTCTAAAAGCTTTCTATGATGAGGAAGATGCTGGTCCCAGGCTGTCCCCATATCATATATCCTAGCACCAAGCCCAGGGTTCACGGGGCGCCTAGACTTTTATGGATAGAAGTGGACAAAATTTCAAGTTCCATGACCCACATCACCACGGGCTGGGCTACTTGGCTTGATCTTTGGCGCCACCTCCAGATCAAACGGCATTTCGCTTCTCGGCAGTGGGAACTCATTGAGCAATCTAGGTACATTTATAATTAAGTTACTGAATGGGGTGGGCATTGGGGATGGAGAACCAACCTTTACCTGTCTGTGGAGGAATGCAAAGGAAAACTGAGCGTTTTGCTCCCATTATTCTGATTTTGCATTTTATTGTAAGTAACAGATAAAAGAAACTAGATGAACATACAAGGCGAACACTCTTAGAACGACAACCTAGGTTAAGGAATATACATTTTCCAGCCACCCGACTCTATGGATGCCCTTCCTTTCCTTAACCCTTCCTGCTATGGAGATAAGTTTAATTTTAGTTTTCTGTGTTGCCTAGCTAGTTAATAATTCCATTAGAACAGCAACAGGGATGGGGCTGGAGATCATCATTTAAGTGAACTGACTCAGACACAGAAAACCAAATACCGCATGACTCACTCATACGTGGAAGCTAAAGGGTCACAAAGATGGAAATAACAGACACTGGGGACACCAAGTGGGCAGTGGGGAGGAGGGTTAGGGTTCAGAAACTATCTACAGGGCACAGTGTTCACTATCTGGGGAACGGGCTACCTGAGACACAATCCCCACCACTATATAATATGTCCATGTAAAGAACACACATGTGTACCCCCTGAAACTAAAGGAAAAATTAATAATTCCATTAGACATAGATCAATTTTAAAATTGGAATCCATTATGAAGACACTATCCCCCATTGGATAGAGTAGGGCTTAGCAGACTCCACTTTGAACGACCAAGTCAACCTGCTGAGATCATTCTCGGTGGGAAGACAGCAACGTGGAGAAGTGACTGCTTTGTCCTCATACTACAGTCACCTCACAGCCATTGCCCTGAAGGCCTGTGAGGTTGGAGCCACCAGCTCTGGAGCCAGTGTCCAAAGTCTGTCTCGATGGCCTCACCATGGAGGGCTGGGCAGCTGCATTGGTCTGGAATTCACCACAATTCCTTTGGGCTGACCTAGAGGTCCTGGCTGGGCTCCAGGGAGGCCTCGAGCTGCCCCACAGAGACCAGCATGCCCAGTTGCCCAGGGGCACCGCTCTCTGGAGGGAAGGTGACCAAGTCTGAGTTCTTGTTCTTACTCTGGTCACTGTGCTGCTTCTTGTGGCATCTCAGAGAGTTGTCCCTGATGAAGGAGGCACCGCAGGTGTCACAGCGGAAGGCCCTCTGGGTCAGGATCTTGGCCACGTGCTGGGAGCTGCTCTCTCGCGGCCCCTCCTGGCCCGGCGGCGCCCGGTTCTCTGTCTTGGCCTCGTCCCTGTGCACCTTGTCGATGTGCTTGGCCAGGCTGCTGGGCCGCTTGGTGTCAAAGCTGCA
>CAUYQG010138689.1:0-25483 GCA_963574415.1 Tarsius wallacei | reverse complement strand
GCGCGCTACCACATCCGATTAGTTTTTGATTTATTGTAGAGATGAGGTCTCGCTTGCCCAGGCGGGTCTCGAACCCGCGGGCTCAGGCAATCCACTCACCTCAGCCTCCCAAGGCGCGGGATTACAGGCTGAGCCACCGAGCCCGGCTTGTCCTGTCTTTTCTAACAGAGGAAGAAGACTGTCTATAGGGAGAAAACCTGCATGGCCCCAGATACCTCCCAGGTTACACACTTAGGTGAGTGGTAAGAAGGCACCAGACCAGCCTCATTAGGGGAAGTGCCACAGATGAAGGAGGCCTGCAATCTTATTTAAAGTGGTCAAGAGAAGTCTCATTATGAAGATATTTGACTAAAAATTTAATTAGAGTAAGAGAGGGAGTCATGAGCAAGTTTGAGAGGGAAAATCAAGAGTGTTATTTAGGACATGTTAAGTTTGAGCTGTCGATTAGGCACTCATGTTGTATATAAAAGTCTTCAGTTCAGGACTCACGGCTGGAATAGAAATACACACCAGGAAGTCATTGGCATAAAACTGGTATTTAAAGTCATGGCAAAAAATGAATTGCCATGAAGAGAATGTAGCCAAAGAAGAGAAGGGTTACAGAACAAACCCTGGGGCATACAAGCTGTGGAAGAGGGGCCAGCACTGGATGGAGAATGAGCTGGTAAGAAGAAAGGTAGGAGTGTGGAGTTACATGACCTGAGAGGAAAACAGTATTGCAAGAAAGAAAGAGAGTCAGTCCTGCAAGGTCAAGTAGATGAAGACAGAGAAGTAGCACTCATTTCAGCTACACAAAGGTTGCTGATGACCTCAAAAGCAGTTCCTGGGGAATAGGAGGTAGAGAGATAAAGCCAACTTGGAGAGGGGCAGGGTAAGTGGAGAAAAACTCTGTAGCTTCTTGTTTAAGAAGTCAAGATAGTGAAAGAGTAGCAAATTGGGGAAGTCATTAGAGTTAAGCCTAAATGCTCTCGTTCTCCCAGATGAGTGCTAAAGGTCAAACGAGGCCCTGGAAGAGGGTTGTTTTCTTGGTGACTAAAATTGAATTAGTTCTTATCTGCCTGGGATGTTTTAGATGCTGTTTCCTTTGATGGTAGTAGGACTCCTTAGAAAGATTCTTCTTTTAATCCTTCAAGAAAACTCCCAAAGCCCTCATCTCACAAAAATCATTCCATACAAGAAGATATTTTCTTGGGCAACTTTGATCAAGTGCAGAAGATGCATAGCCCTTTAGAGAGTGGGTGCCTCCTTCCCCAGAGGAATGTTGTGTAAAAATAAACCCACCAGGAAGCTTGAGCCCAGGGAAATCCCATGATTTCTAATTCACTCCACCGAGGGAGGCTGCCCAAGATCAAATTCACCTTAATGTCCCATGATTGGGAGTGGGTATTCTCCATGAAAAAATTTAAGCAGAAGTGACAGGGCCAAGTGAGGACATGCCAGCATGCTTTAGGACTTTTGGAAAAACTTGCAAAGCTGGGCCACTGACTACAGCCTTTGCACGGAATTGTCTAAAGCACAATTCAAAGGTCCCTCCTACCAAACGTCACAGCTGAGTCAGAATTTCCACTGTGATGATTATGTGGTTATGGACACAGCCTTTGTCTGCGAGACATTAGCATGAAAAATATTCATTAATCACCTACCCATGACTAGGCCTAAATATAGATGGATTGGGCATGATTTGATTTACAGGGTGTTAAGCGATCTAACCATTTACTCAAAAACATCCCTTCCATTGGTCCCTACAAAAATCGCCACTATTAGAAGTCTTCCCTTGAACTAAAAATGGTAATTCTAGAAATCCCATTAGAAACACACACACACACACACATACACACACACACACACATACTAGCTGAAAAAGAATTTATTAACACTTTGCCATACATTTATTTCTAAGATTAGTTTAGGAAGGTACAGGATTTCAGGCAATACATAGGAAAGTTGTGTAAAAATGGAATAAATGATCTCTAGGTAGACTGTGTGGTAGGAGATCTTAGGCAGGTAACCAAGCATGAAGATCCTGAGCACCTGGAGGGGAAGGGGACTCATCTTGTGGAGGAGATCAGTATTATGAAGATAACATGTCCACATAAAGAAACTTAAAAACAACAACAACAAACAGCAGAAAAGAAATCAGGCAGGGCACACTGGCTCATGTCTATAATCCAGCACTTTGCGAGGTAGAGGCTGGAGGATCACTCGAGGCCAGGAGTTCAAGAGCAGCCAGGGCAATGTAGTGAGACACCATCTCTACAAAGTTTTAATTAAAATTTGCTGGGTGTGATGGCAAATACCTGTAGCTATTCAGGTGGCTGAGGTGGGAGGATCCCTTGAGCCCAGGAGTTCAAGGCAGCAGTAAGCTATGATGGTGAAACTGCACTCCAGCTGGGGTGACAGAGTGAGTCCAGAACACAGCCACCATTTAAGACTTTGGCACCTTCTTTTTTAGTATCTGGGTCTCCGCATCATACCCTTTGCCCCTCCATAATTTTATAGAGGTTGGCTTTACATGTCATTTTTATATACTTACATTTAATAAAGATTTTTTTATACCTTGAGTCTATTAACATATCACACACTCTTTCTCATATTATGTCACAAACTCCACAAGTGTGTTTAACAGCCATATAAAATTTCATCAAGTGGATATCCCATGGTTCACTTAATTCTCCTGCAGTTGGATAGTAAAGTAGTTTCTACTTTATTGGTGAGTCAGGCTTTGAGTCACATCTGTGTCCACACAAACTTATTCTAACTTTAGGGTTCCTTCTTTAGGATAGACACAAGAAGTGAGCTTACAGGTAAAAAAGAAAAAAAACCTTTTTAGAGTTCTCAATACACAGTGACCAAACTGCTTTTGGCACAAAAAAGATTTATACCACAATGGGAGAGAAGAAGAGAAGAGACTTTGGAAAAAACAACAACAACAAAAACAGTCTTCTGTCCCACTTGGCAGAGGTGGCTGGCTCCATAAAAGCTAGAACTGCTCCTGCCACTGTCATACAGGGGCTATGCTCATTGCATTTGAAGTGCAAAACTCTGGAATGGAAAACAGTAAGATGACCATGTATACACTGAAGTAATTTTCTCAAATACAGACAATAACTGGCGATAGATAAAAGCTGATACAAAATTATCCATGATTAACCACAGCAGAAAACTAGATTTGAGGCCTGTGCATGAAAGCAGCTTTTTCTTTTGTCCTTAGTGTCACTTTTAATTTACACGTAAATTATACGCTTGTCAATGCCAGCAGAGTATTGAATTTGGGGAAAATGCCTACAGCAAATTTACATAAAACACTCAGATTTTTGAAATACATATTTATATAGTTACAAGCACACATAATTTTAAAATGCTCAGACCTGCCAATCAACAATATCAAGTAATGATCTGGTCACATGATTATAAATTCAAGTCATCTGTGAAGAATAGATAGAACCTGTGCTTTGGAGCAACCCACTAAATCCTACTTCAAAAGCATACATGTATCATGAATGCAAGTCAGTGGGTAAAAACTGCAAGGTTGTTGATGGAATCAGAAAAGGAAGAGCCAAGTTCAGATGGGAAGGATTAGATAGAAATTATACCAGAGATCAAGTAATACAGCTTACCCATTGCTCAAATCAGGAAAATAGTTTTCTTGTAGGAATGCTTAAAGAGTAAATACTTCCTCTGGAGCCCAATGTTTGTGGTGATTTTTACTAGAATTAAGTGATTGATGTGCCTCACACATACAAATGTTGAAGGCAAAAGCCTTGCCTCTTAATAATTCAAGGAAATCAGTAAGAGGAAGAGGCGGCAATGCTGACTTTGGGTCTATTTCCAGCAGTGCAACAGCTGGCTGCAAAGGGGCCAGTGATTAAGATACATAAGCCTATTAGCAAAAAGCAACCTGCTCCCACATTGCTCAACTAGGACAGCTGCAAGCCTTCCATGCTTTCTCTGATCTCTGAGCCCATGTTCCTACTTCAGCCCTTACTGGTTAGTCACATTAACTGTAATTTTCTACTCTGGAAAGTGTTTACATCTAAATAAACCACAATGAAATAAAGGAGAAAATATGGAACGGCATTAAGAGAATAGAGAAAAGGATGGAAAGTTATTTTAAAAACACACAACCTCTAATCTGGTGGATAAATTTCTCGTATCTAGTCTTGGCTACGGGAATCACTGGCAAAGCACGAAGCTGACAACCTCTGCTAATCAGTTTGCCACTGTCTTCAGATTTAATGCAATATTTGGCTCAGACATTTTTTTAAAAATCCCCTATTCCAGCTAAAATATTTACACAGACCTATGTGTCTCACTTAATGCCTGTTAAGCAATCATCTTTTAAAACTCTACAGACACTTGTAAATCTGTCGGGAGAATTGTGACCTATAAACAAGATTTCATATAAAGAAGGCTGCATTGTCAATTCTGAGGGAGTAGGGATTTCTTAGGATGTGTCTGAAAATAAAGTTGAAGATCAGAAATAAAGTTGAGAGTGGGTAACAAAGTGGCCAACAGTCTCGCTTGCTGGATGCTGTGAGTGGTATTAACGGGAAGCCTCCAGACACTGACCTCAGCTATTTAAAACTGTGCTCTCCTGTAAACCTGTCAATGATCCTACCTCTCTCTTGAGTTATGGCACAGGGAAAGTTACTGGTCCAGCAGCCCCTGGTAGTCTGCATCCTAGGACAGGGTCTGTCAGGTTAGAGAAGATGAGCTGCAGAAGCCCTTAACTGAAGGCTGTTACATGGTAACACACAATGTGAGTGTGTACACATATGTTAGGAAGGATGGGGAACCATTAGCAAAGAGAAGTTCTGAGCAGAGCTGATGTTGAGAATAGCAAGACAGCTGAAATGACAAATAAATAGCATCCCCGGAGAGAGGCTAGGTATCATAGATTCTGAAATGCCTTTTAAGCTTATCTCTAACATCTCCAGTGCTGATGTTTAATGAGACTAGGCGATAAAATTTAACAGCAAGGGAGGCCTGTCCAAGCTACCCCCTGCTGGCCTGGGGAGCCCCAAGAATTTGTCTCTGCCTTCAGGATAAAGTCAGGTACTTGCCAACAGTTCAATCATTCAATTATTCCCAAGGGGATGAAATGTTTTTTATTTCTAATTTTTACCCCATTTCATTAATGAATATGCCATTATTATTCACTTTTTGTGTTAACTTTAAAGAAGAAAAATCGTACACTAAATATACCCGTGAGTTTCAATACTCAACCCAGCTTAAAACACTCAATTTTAGGATGAGGGTAGGGGGCTGGGTAGGGAAGGTATGTCCTGAATTGGAAAAAAAAAAAAAAAAATCAGGTATTTGTCATTCCAAAGTATATATTGCCTTGAAACTGGCAGTAGCAAATATTTGTTGATTCTCTTTACAGGAACACAATCAGCAAAAGCTTTGCAAATGTTTTTGTGAATCTGTAGAACAGCTGGAGGGAAAACTGGGTACCCTTCCACCCCTATCAGACAGACAATTTTAACCACTGTTCTTAGTATAGTCAGATTCCTGCTCTGGAATAGAAGAGAAATCAGAAAAGTAAGTAGGAATAAATTTCTCCCCTAGCAAGTGGGGGTAATACTTGCTCTTCAAATGTGTTTATAGATGACTTGATATTTCAGTGAGTTTCTTTAATATTAGTAGTTAACTCAGTGCAAAGAATAAATATTTGCTAAACAAATTAACTGACTGAAAAGGTCTAATAAGGTCCATCTCATATTTTGCAGATTTTTTTTTGATACCTGAAGATTTGATAGTATTTTTAAAGCCCATCAAAATGGTTCAGAAAAAGTTTAAAAATACAGTCAAATTAGCAGCGTTAGTACATGAGCCATTCTAGGTTTTCCCTGGGCTTTTTCTCTTTCCATATGTTATGGGACAGCAAAAGCGCCTAGTCCAGTGGGATCTGGTCATCTATGCTAACTTGGACCTACTGCTGTTTAGTGATCAAAAGCATTTGGGCCTTAAATGGCCAAGAGTGTCTTAGACCTCAGCCTGCTTTACATGTATCTCATTTTACTCTTCACAAGAACTCTATGATCTTGGTCCTGTCATTGTCACTATTTTTAGGTGAGGATGAGTAAAGTCACACAGATAGTAAGGGGCTGAGTCAGACTCTGAACCCAGAGTTATCAGATCCTCTTGCCTTGTGCTATCCTGCCTCGTTTAACTATTTACTGGGAAGTTCTAAAACAAAACAAAAAAGTGGGATACCTATGAGAGTGTCATAAACTATAAAGGACTAAGTGAAATGCAAGCTAAAATCAATTAGTGCTACCACTGGCACCCTGTCATTTTACATGGGGATAAAGAGGCCTATCAGAAGGTCAGGTGATTAAGTGGCACAGCAGAGACCTGAACCAGGGCTGTCAATTTCCAGGTAGTCAGTGATATTTTCAGGGATACAAAGGTAGAGTCACAGTTCATGGCACTATTCACTGAAGAACCACACTGAGGGCAAGAAATCTAGAGGAGATAAGGACATTGGCAAAAACTCTAGTTCCCTTCACTGGAACGATGAAGTCTCCCTTTAACGTCCCTCGTTTGGTTAACTGACACGAAAAGAATCCATTAGTGAATTGTGAGTCTTCCAGATTCGAAGATACTTGGGCAGAAAAATTTCTGATATTTAAAAAAACAACTTCACAAAGTGGTTTCTGTGAAGAAAATGTTTTGACCTGATACACGTTATGGTACTGTAGCTGGAGCACTGGCTTGGCAATCAAAAGACCTGAGCTCCATGCCTGACTGGGTCATCATGGCCATGACACCTCCTACCTTGGAGACTCTGTTTTCTCAGTTACGTTTGCCTGCCCTACTCATTGCGAAGGATGAAGCTCTATATGCAGGTAAAGTATCACCATTATAACCACATTGATATCTTTTTATTTTTATAATGGGAAGTATCAAAGTCACTCTGTCAATGAACTTGCCAAATTGATGTTACTTTCCACGCTTCCTACTTGATTCATTCTTCCCATGTTGAGTAGAATCCTCATCAAGAGCTGCCGTATTGTTTTTCAACCTGTTCATGCCAGCTGTTCTTTTTACTGTAATTATATAATTTAATGATTCGATGGTAAACTGTAGCTATATGACTATGAAAAAGTACTGTTTCCATACATTTAACTGAAAGAGGATAAGATATTGCTGTTAAAATGGGAATAGAAGGAGCCAGGCTCGGTGGCTCAGCCTGTAATCCCACGCTTTGGGAGGCTGAGATGAGTGGATTGCCTGAGCCCATGGGTTCGAGACCTGCCTGGGCAACTTGGCGAAACTTCATCTCTACAACAAATCAAAAAAACTAGCCGGGCGTGGTAGCGTACGCCTGTAGTTCCAGCTACTTGGAAGGCTGAGGCGGAAGGATCGCCAGAGCCCAGCAGGTCGAGGCTGCGGTGGCCGGGAGCGGCCACTGCACTCCAGTCTGGGTGACAGAGTGAGACTCCAACTCAAAAAAAAAAAAAAATGAAACATAAAGAGAGAAAAACTAACCAGGACAAGAATGGGTTGACCATTCCCAGAAAACAAGCTCACATGTAACAGAGGCCCTGAGGCATAAAAGATTTGGGCACCAAGGAATTATAGCATCAGTGGGATGTGACTGGAGTAAAGTGAGCAAGGAGAGAATGGCACAACATAGACTAGAGAGACACCGTAGGCCATGATGCCCAAGTAAGATGTTATTCTAAGGGCAACGGGAAATTTTCAGCAGAGGAAGAATGTGACTCACTTCACCCTTAAGGATGATCAACGTTGCTTCTGTATGGAGAAAGACTTGAAAAGCATAGGCTATTGCAGTTGTCTAAGCAAGAGATGATGATTCCCTAAACCAAAATATAACAGCAAAACAGAAAAGGAGCAGATAGATTCAAAAGTACTTTAAAGACCAAACCAATAGAAGTTACTGAAGAATTGCATATGAGGGTGAGAGCAAAGAGTCAAAGCTGACTTTCATCAAGTTATTACTTCTATGTGGGTTGTCTGGTTTTTGTTTTTTTTCAGAAGTTATAAGTATCGTACAATGCACTGCCAGGCACATGTGGGAATCCTACCTATGGACATGACATGTCTATGGATATAAGTAACTCAAATACCCTAGATCAAAGAATAATAGAAACTGTATGTGGCTGTACTTAAGAGACAATAGTGGCATACTAGGCAAGTATTTCATTAAGTGGGTTTTCTCATAAGAATTTTAGTGTCACGTTGGCACCAGAACCTTGTGGCCGCCCCAACATCACAGGGTTAAATGTCTTTCTAAATGTAGATGCAATAACTCTGACTTTTAAACGGAACCATATCAGATAATCAACTACCAACCCATCATAAGCAACAGAGAAAATATGGTCATTTCTAAGAGGACCTTCAAGTCAAATTGGAGACTCATATCAAACGTGTCAAAGGCACATTACTGCAGAACCAGCAGAAAAAACACAAACCATAAAATACGAATGCATAATAATTTCCTTATGATCACTGAATAATTGGGTCCCCAATAACTGTCTCTCCACAAGAGCTTTTCAGAAACTCAGTATACAACACAATACAGGACTCCCCCAGGAAGAAACCTTTGCAGTTAAAGAGAATGAATTGCCTCTTTTATTTTACATGCTGTGCTCAAACTGGTCCCCAGATGCCACCGCAAGCAACAGTATTCTGTGATTGAGTCCCATGCAGTCTCAGCATCTTCTTCCTGATCTGTTCATTCCCTGTTACCCGGAACTGTTTCCATTGTTCTTCCTCAAGGCTGGCACCCAACGCTCATCTCGAATTTCCACTTGTCTAGGTAAGCGCCTCTTTACTTTTTAATACTTATAGTGATGATGCATTGTTCTTAAGCTGAACAAAAGACAAATTATAAGAAGGTAGGAGGGAGGGAGAGCTCACAGGCACACTGGGGAAAGAACCTCTTTGGTTTTTTACACTGGTTCAGGCCTTGCCAAGACAGATAGTAAATCAAGATAAACAGTAGCAATTTATTTGGAAAGGAATGTTATCTTTTGTTCCTCCAAACTATTATCAGTGACCTTTTTTAATGTGCACTTCAAGGACTTTGCTTGAAACAGATTCCATATTACTTTAGTCGAAATAGGAAAGATTTCTTTCATTTCAATGAAAAGCATGTTAACTTTAGTCTCCTGCCCTCCGGTCCTCCTAGGTCCTACATTTATTCCAACACTTTCTAATTTTAATGGCATGGCCCATCTCCAGCTCTCCTCCGCTCTTGTCTTTAATTCGATGGTCCATCTGCAGTGCTCCTCTCAGCACGGTACTTCTCTGGCTTTCTAAACCACCTGCTCAGCTCCAAGGGTGAGACCAGAAAAAAATCCACAGCACTATGCCTCACACCCTCTTTAATTTAACTCTGTGAATTCACTTTTCAACACCCCTGAGCTGCTCATTCTAATTTGGCCTGTCATCACCTGCAGTGACTGAACGCGATCTTTATCTCTGCCACCCATAATGCATTTTATTGCAGGGTCCGTATTTCTGCAACTGCAGCAAAGACATGAAGAATGTACACAGCTCTGCCAACATGAAAGGCTGTTGCTGTGTAACTCCTCTTGGGGAATCTCCCAAAACTGGCATGTGTTTCCACTGCACATATTCATTCTCATTTCAGCACGAGGCTACCCATGTAGTCAAATTTTCTCCACGTTAGAAGAAACACAAGGCAGCATAAATACACACCTCAACACACAGTCCACCCTAGCACTTGAATACAAGGGTGTTCTTTGACCTCCTGCTAGCTAGTCAGCTCTTAATAACACTTCTATCCAATATATGGCATCTAATAGGTTCAGTGTTTCAGAAAGTGTGTCACTCTACAGTCATCTGTCTTAACAGGATGCATTTCCATGATTCCTGTTTAAATCATTGGCCCACAAATTGGTTAAATGTCACCTATATAACTCTGACATTTGGAAAGATACATAAATATATATTCTCATCTTGCTCTACTGTCTCAATAGATCCTATTTCTAAGCAAAAACAATTTAGAAAGTTCTTTAAGAGTCTTCCAGTGACTGCTGATTATGGTAGTTAAATACCTCCTGTAGCACTCTGTCCTATTTCACATGTTAAAAAGTAGAATACTGGACCAAGCACGGTGGCCCACACCTGTAATCCCAGCAGTTTGGGAGGCTGAGATGAGAGGATCACTTGATCCCAGGAGTTTGAGACCAGCCTGGGCAACATATCGAGACTTTGTCTCCCCCCCAAAAAATAAATAAAAATTTTAAAAAGTAGAAATACACAACTATGCCTAGGCTTTGTGAGATCAGATCCACTCAGAATCTCACCAGACAACCTCCTAGATCAGCCTGCCGGTATAAGCAAAGCATCTCCACAGTCGTCATCCTACAGAGCTGGCCGTCTCAGTATTCCTGCATCCCTCCCCCTTAGCCACAAGATTCTAAAAAGTCTCCTTCCCAAAGACGTGGGAGGGAGACAGCAAGAGGCCCCAATGCACAGAGAGTACTCACTGAGAGGCTTTAGGATGCTGCTGCTGGATTCGTCAGCGTTCTCCACATCTGATTTGTCAGAGTAGTTCTCAGAGATTCTCTCCTTCTCCTTCTTCTCCTTGTGCCCTGTCTTTCTCTTGTGACGTCTCCTTCTCCTGTAACTCTTCGGCACATGGACCCCAATGTAGATGGTGTGGTGGCCTGGAGAAGGGGCACACATCACTGGTCAGTTCAAATCACATTCCCCGATGCACACATACCGCACAAAATGCATGGGCCAGAAAAGAATGCCTAAGAATTCAACATCACCATACTACAGTCCACAGACTCACATTGGAAAATAAAATCTCCTCCCAGTTTCCAGATAGCTTCAGATAATTCAACCTGTTGGTTGGCACCAGGATTCTGTGAGGGTGTACTCTAGTCCTGTCCACATAGACTGATTTTGTTTAAGAAAGTCAAAGAACATCGAACTGGGAATTCAGAATCCTTGATTCTGGTCACACCTCTGCCATCAATTAGCTATATAACCTTGAGCATGTCACTCGGGGCCTCGGCCTCATCCTTGATACAATGAGAGGCTCGAATCGGGTAATTCCCGGGAGACCCTTCCAGTCCCAACCTTCTGTGAGTCTATGACTGCACCAAAAGGGATACCTGCCGGAATAGGAGCTTGAGAGCTGCAAAAATAAAGATTTAACTCAGAGTTCAAACAGTCATCTTGCTGGGGATAAGGTTTTACATTAAAACTTTTTTAACCTAATCAGCAGAATAGAGACTAAGAACTGGGACAAACTGAGAAAAATAAGGCACACTTGGAAAAAAGATTTTAGAAATACTCAAATGTTCACACTAGGAAACAGTAAAATGAATGTCAGCCTCAGAGCCATTCTCATTTTTCTTTTTTCGTTTCCAAAAGTTTCTAAAAACTGGTTGTTGCAATGATAAAAATAAACCCAGCCCAGCAAAAATTGCCTTGAAGAGAAGGGCATGAGGAAAAAAGATTGTGAAATGCTTTCAGTTCTCTAGATGGAAGGAGCTGCAAAACTGACAAGTGGTATTATTTTTACAAAATCGAATAAGACAAAAAAAAAGGAAGAACTCAAAGTTCCACATCATTTTTTTAAATTGGGAAACTTTTACTTTCACTTTAAATACAGCATCACTTCTGAATTTAGGAATTACCCTTTCAGAAAGAATGTGAACACTTTTTTTATTGCAAATTAGATTAGATTATCTCATCTATGGGGTTGATTTCCCATTTCTGGAATTATTCCTTGATGACAATTTTACAGTGCCACAGACACTATCACGTTCCTCCATGCAAATACACGTGCATACAGTAAGTCTGCTACAAACTGCCATGAACTACCATCCACAGTTTCCACAGTAACTCATCAGGCATATCTAAAAACACCATAATTCACAGGGGTGTTTCCCTAAACTGGCAGGCTTCAAAGAATGATGTGTTCCTCCAAGAAACAGACTGCAACTAAGAAATGCAGAGCCTAAGTGAATGGGTTAGCATTCAAAAGAAAATACCTGATGCTTGAATGAAGTTGGAGGCATCTTTACACAAAGCAGAACCCCCCCTTCCCAACACACACACACACACACACACACACACACACACACACACACACAGCAATTCAGCTACTACAAAGCACAGCATTCTCCTTCCAGAATGCGCGCCAATGGAAATTTATCATGTCTAACCATTTGCAAGCAAATCGTTCTCATGGGAAAGCTATATTATACTAGGTAGTAGGAAATGTCTCAGAAACAATGTGAATTAAGAAACAGTGTCAATTATTTCCTGTGCTCCAGTTACCGAGGGAGTCCTGTAGCTTTATCTCAAGTCTCAACAATAGAAGTAAGCAAAGCTAACCCTGCCTCCAGTAAATCAAACACTGAAAGCTTGTTTGCCTTGGTTCAGGAAAACATACACACACACACACACACACACACACACGAAAGAGGTTGGAAAAATTCTGCCACATTAAATATTTTCTTTACCTTATTGATTAATAGCAAGTAAGCAAAATGGTAATTGTTACCTTAGGTAGATTGATGTTATACAGAAAGATTTTTAATATGTTCACCAGATCTGCATAGTATGTTTGCTCAAACCATTTAATAGACAGTCTCTGTAAGTGGATGGCAGGTTAAGGTCAGGTTTTTGGCTATGGAGTATTGTTGTTGTCAATCTTATAAAAGAGTCAGGGCAATTCCGAGAATGAGACTTGAAGCCCTGGAGAGGAATGTGCTTGACTTTTTGGAGACTGGCTTGAGTTATCGTCACAAAAGTGGTGCCATTTTATTGGCATCCCTGATCACAGGCATCCCTGCAGCAAATCCAGCTGGCCCAGTCTCCTCCAGCCCCTCCTGCGCTTTCGCCTTCATTTCCACACAGGTCAGACATGATATGATAGAGTGCCCCAATGCCCAGACACCAAGAGGAAATGTGGTTCCTTTGAAGACATCCTAAATTTCAAGCATTTTACAATCAACTTTATTGAGGTACAATTTACAGACCATAAAAGTCACTCCTTTTAAGGAGACAAGTCAATTATTTTAGCATAGTTACAGAGTCATAATCCAATTTTATTATATGTATGCAGTCATTCTCTGTTCCCACCCCTGTCTCATACAACCACTCTTAGGCATATACTCTTAGCAATGGCCTCTGGGAAACTACCATTCTCTGGTACTCACAAGGCTATGACCTTGTTGCAGGGATCCTGACAACACAGTAAGAAAATATTCCCCGAATGAGGAAGAACTTGCCTTCCAAGAACTACCAGAGGAAATCAAGGCACTGAGCTGAGTAATCCAAAACTCAAAGCATCTGCCTTCTCAACTCGCACACATTACTATTAATTAAATTTCCCTTTTCTGTCTTTTTCGGGTAGAGGACAAAGAACCAGTTTCAAGCCTAAGCAAACCTTTAGGAGCTCAGTGACAGTGCTCACTGCTTCATCAGTGACTTCTCAGCATCGTTCATTCTGGCTTCTTTGTTTGTGAGAGGAAAGGAAAATAGCCTTGCTTTGATGGGTGGGACAAGACAGGCATGTTTTCTCAAAGTGATGACCAAATATTTAATAGGCTATATGTGCCAAATAACAAAAACACCAAAAGTTAAATGAGCTGCGATGGAAGACTTCTTACTGCCCCCATAGAACACCTGCCTACATGATCAACAGAAGCAGCATTACCGCTGAAAATATGCTATTGGTGACAGAATGTCACAGGTGGATCTCAGTATTCATTTTCATTAAGATATCTTTACCTGCCACAGATATATGTCGTGAAGATTGCTATTTTTCAAATTATAACTCATGGCTAGGTGTGGTGGCCCACACCTATAATCCCAGCACTTTGTGAGAATGAGGCAGGAGGAATACTTGAGCCCAGGAATTTGGGACCAGTCTGAGCAACATAGCAAGACCTCATCTTTACAAAGATTCAAACATTAAGTCAGGAGTTGTGGTGCATGCCAGCTACTCAGGGGGCTGAGGCGGAAGGATCTCCTGAGCCCAAGAGATGGAGGCTGTGGTGAGTCATGATCATGCCACTGCACTCCAACCTGGGTGACTGAGACTGTGAGACACTGACTAAAAAAAAAAAAAACTTATAACTCACAAAATGACTGCAAGCTCTTAGAGAAGCCACAAATACTGAGGGTGTAGTATTGTTTTACATGTAAAATAAAAAGGAGCAACTTGAC
The DNA here is from genome assembly GCA_963574415.1 of Tarsius wallacei. Lineage (NCBI taxonomy): Eukaryota > Metazoa > Chordata > Mammalia > Primates > Tarsiidae > Tarsius > Tarsius wallacei. Next base: position 11,287 of record CAUYQG010138689.1, on the reverse strand, counting down.
AGACAAGCTTTCTAACTCAGTAAAAGTCTACAAAACAGAAAGAAGCTCAAAGAATCAGGGACAGTTACCTGCTTCTTATAAAATAATTTTCAGGATAAAAATAATCCCTCCTAAAAAGTTCAGGAAAAACTGCTTCCAAATATAATGTGAAAAAGAGCAAAAAATGTTTTAATGGCCAGAAAAAAGGAAGAAGTGATTGTTTCCAATGTTATTAAAATAAAAATTACATTCTTGCAACTGAATATGTTGTAAAGTAAAACTACTAGAATCTATACTTGACAGTGTTCATTTAGGTGTGCAGTCAAAGCGTATTCAGTCCTTGGTTTGGCATTGGTTTCAGTATCATGTGTTCAAATAAATACCCTGCATGCCTTTCTCTGACAGATGGTGCAAGTTCCCAACAAACTCTAAATATCTTGGGAATAGCTCACCATCCACACCACAGCCAGTACTACTGGGAAGAAAACATGACTTTCCTGGGTATCTCTGGATGTCAGAAATAATCACTACGTGATTCTTGTTTCTTCCCATCCTCCCCTGCTCCACCCTAGTTGCAAGTTGGAAGCCCAGTGAAGCTATCGCATCCAACCCTCCCAATTCCTGAGATATTTCTAAACTAACTTCATACTGATAGTTGCTATAATGTTTTCTGGCAAACAAAGAACTCTTGCATTTAGTAACTCTGGAGCTATTTAAGTTAAGGTGGCTTTAACAGAAACACACTTTGCTACCAAGGATGATTTATAGCACTTTGAAGTATTAAATCTCACAAGCCAGAAAAGGGTTTTACAACAGCCAAACTATACAATTCTATAGATGAATGGATGGTTACCAGCATATGCCTCTGTATGTAAGATATACCTATTAGCTCCTTCCTAGGAAACATGTTGCTGTGTTTACTGTACATACAGATGATAGCAACCACTTGGAGGATGTTTACAAGTACGCCAGGCACTGCCAGGTGTTTTGTATCCATCATCTCATGCAGTCCTGCTACTATCCCCATTCTAAAGGTATAGAAACTAAGGTTCGAGGAAGCCAAGGACATTGCCACCAGTTAACTCAGTATTCTCTTCATAAAATACCACAGGAGAAATATGTCTCAGTTCTCAATATCAAGAATAGGTTAATGCCACATCACAACTTTGACAGTGCACTTTGTAACATGAAGGGAGACCAAAAAAATACTGGAATGTATTTATTTTAAAAACTGTGTATTATTCTTACATGTTTAAACTTCAGCCTTCAAAGTACTCTTCCTTTGATGCAATACACCTATTGAGATGCTTTTTCCACTGCTCAAAACAGTTTCTGAGCTTGTAATTTTTGGTGCCTTTTAGTACTTCTGACATTTTTTGTTTCATCTTTTCAACATCTGCAAAATGTTTCCACTTGAGGACTTTTTTTCATCCGGGGAAACAAAAAAAAGTCACTCAGGAGAGATCAGGTGAATAGGGAGGGTGAGGCATGGGGGTTATGCCATTTTTGGTCAAAAACTGCTGAACACTCAGTGTGGTGTGGACAGGTACATTGTCATGGTGGAAGAACCAGTCACCTGTTTGCCACAGCTCAGGATGTTTTTCTGCAAATTGCAACTCAACTTTCTCAAAACTTCCAGATAAAAACTTTGGTTGACCATTTGATTCAGAGAACAAATTCCAAATATACTACAAGAGGCCCACTCTTCAAAAGAGAATTCTTGGGTTTTTTGGGAGGGGTCGCCCCTCGTATATACTATATTTATACTGTGAATCTTATAACTGTGTTTTCCTCCTCATGGTGACTGCTAGAAAAAGAATAAACACATTTTGGGCCAACCAGTATTGGGCATATAAAGCTTCATGAAAGGCATTTATTTTATACACAAAACCCACTCTTCCAACTTTTCAACTGTTATTTTCCCTTCTCCCTAAACCTTTTTGGAATAAGACAGCATATACTTTTTTGTAAATCTGTGATGTCAGTATCTAAAGGATCACCAGTGGACAGGTAAAATTTTTTTCAAGAAATCTACCTTTCTCCACCTCCAGTCATCCATCCCTATCCCCAGCCTCCTACATACATCTCTAAACACTGAGGGATGTCCCGAATTTGATTTATATCCATACAGTTACTTTGTCGACTGGATTTCTGTTCTCTCCAGTTCAAAGCAAAGATTCTGCAATAAGCAGCTCTTTACATCCTCTTTTCAGAACTAATCAGCAATATTACCAAAATGTAAGTTAAATACTACCTCCCCTGGCTTATCTATCATAACCTGGTCTTCTGCCAAGATCCCTTAAACATGCTGCAGCTATTGCCAAGAGGAACATAGGGAGAATAAAATTAAGAGAGATTTACTACCTTTTAATTATGAAAAGAAAAAATTTAGAAGAGACAGAGACTCTGGAAGAGTGACAGACTATTAAAAGATGCTGCAAAGACTTTACTTCCTAGACCCCCAAAAAAAATCTCAATTAGAGGTATATGCATAGGAACAGATAAAATAAGATAGCGGATGTCAAAAAAACTGTTTTCACCCGTAACAGGGTCTCATACACACATTAGTTGTTGTGGTAAGTTGTTTACCTAACAGGTAGCATATTGATTCTTCTTGGATAGAGTATATTGGTGATATTTTCCTAACAGAGACCACATAGTAGCACAAAGGCAAGATTCCGTAGAAAAGATAGCTCTAGAAAGTCTCATTGTGATTTTTAAAATACGAAAGTGAGGGAAGGCAGACTGTAAAAAATACTTTCTTCATGGACAACATTGTCTCTTACACGGTGGAAAAGCAATAAAGTAAATTGGACCTAATCTTGGCCCACAAACAAGAACTGTTGTGATATGAAAGTATTGGAAATATGGAAAGAAAATGTTCAAATGAAAAAAAAGTATAGGCATAGAAAACCTAGGCAGATCCACAGTATCAAGTCCAGGTGCCATGGAGGTTGTATGTTTGGCACTTTATATAATAAGAAATAGACCTGTATGTATAATCCTAAACACCATAATAAATAAAATACAAGTGATTTGTTAGCTTATTATTCATATACCCGTAAGAGTTTCCATAAGCAGCTCTAATAAGATGCAATCAAAGTAACATTGCTAATTTAGTGGGGCATAGTGCTGGCTCATGAAAAGAAAAACCCCCTTATAAAGGCATGGCGCAATCTTGCAGTTAACGGGGGGTAAGCCAGCCCTTTATGAAATGTTTGCATGAGGATTCAGACTTTAAACACATAATACTGCTCAGGACAAGGTATCATTTTCATTTCTATATTTTGGATAGGGGTAACTTTTTACAGGAAAAACAATGTATCCGTTTATTAATAGATAATTACATATTACATATGTAATTTATTTATAGATAATTTTGAATGTTGATGAGTACTTTATTTTAATTTTAACCCTACCTATGACACAGATTCAGGCATACAAGCAAATAAATGGTAAAAGTGATTAAAAATAGGGAAACACTTGTCTTCCCATTGAACTACATGGGAATTTTGTACACTGAAAGCCTCCCAGAAATCCTCAAGGCAACCTGAGACTCCCCAAGCGAGACTGATAAGAAATCTCAGTTTGTTACTTGATGTTTACTGAGCATAGAACTTTTAATATTTAATATTTGATGATGATGATGATGATGATAACAATCTCTAGGCAAGAACAAACAGCTACAGGAAAAAGGTCTCTAAGGGCAGGCAGGCTTATGATTATTCACTAGACTGCTGTTCTTTAGCTCAGCAAATTTATACAGTTGCCTTCCCACTGCTCACTCTTAGCTAGTAAGAGTTCTAATAACTACTGTCTTTGGATAAAGATGAGGACCCCAAGACCACACACTGAAGTTAAGTTGCCACTGCAGTTCCCATTATTAATGGCTGGTAATAACAGCAAAAACTGACTGGCACATTTAAAGTCTAAATTAGTGAATATATTTAAAGAAATGCAGTTTTATTATAATCAGAGATCGTCAATCATGTGAAAATATCTAAGCTAGAAAAACAAGAATTTCCTCTTAAAGGTACTTTAGGGACCTACCTCAGGGAATAATCAGAACTAAAAATCAGCTTACCCTATGTAAACTGCAGTTCCTGAAGTGCTTCCCAGTCTTAAAAGTTGATTCTCCAAAACAATTCTAAACCTGCTCAAGCAAAATATTTTATATGTATTTTATATATGTATAGCTATAAATTTATCTATGTAGCTATATAAATTTCTAACTCGAGAGATTATGTAGAGCAGATTTTATGTATTATATAGAGATTATATAAAGATATAAATATAGTTTGTATGTACAATTTTAAGGAAAAAGTGCCCTCCACTGTGTCTGGTACACAAAGCTACTCTATAAACGTTGATCTTATTTCTCCCTTTCTTTTCCAAAGGAGAAGAAACGGAGCACAATCTGTCCTCACTTACATCCACCTCAAGCCCTAATAATAGCTTGTGAAGCCCCTTGGTTCTCCAGAACATTCACCCTGAGCAGGGCAAGAGCACCAACTTCAACCTTAGTCTTAACTCATCCCTCAGTCAACTGTTTTTGCCATCATGCAGAGTTGAACCTGTGTAACAGAGGCAGCACCTGTCACAACCTCAGTTTCCCCTCACCCTGTCCAGAAGCAAGAGCTTGGCAATCTCCACCCAGCTCTGGGCAGAGTTTCCCCCAGAGCTTTCATAGGGTGAGTGCCAATGCCCAGGAGCCAGATCTGTCAGTCCTTTTACTTGACTCAACAGAGCAGAGCGGAGCCAAAAGGCCTCAGCAGGCCAGTGCCAGGAGGGCAGTGCTAAGAGGGAACAGGAAGCCATGAACCCCCCACTCACCCTGATGCCCCAGAACCCAAAAGGGCTGGTGAATTTTAATGTGCATTACACATGCCGTCAGATAAAATCCACCTGTGAGCCAAACACAGAGAACTGACAGTTTCCATTCTCTCTCTTGTGGTCACCATTCGCACAACTGAGTGGGAAGTAGAGTTGGAAGATATAAAACAATGGCTAATCCAACGGTCATTGATAACTGGATTTGCGATTGCAGCCAGAGAGGCAGCTTGGAGAGACACATAAATGCACACGTTCACACTCTCATTCCAACCACATTGTCCATCTCTGACTCTATTATAGCTTCTCTTTTTGCAGTGTCCTAAGCCCTGGCTGGGCAATAGGAAGAATAGTCTTTGGTCGCTATTCACAGGAAATCTACAATATAGTCAATACACTCAGGGCTAATCAGGAATCCACTATTTAATATAATATATAAATACTTACTGTAACTTTAATATATAAATATGTATGTATTATCTTAACTATACATACTCTATGTTGTATGCATTTTATAAATATATTATATAAATTCTATATTTAAATATATGTATGTGTCATTAATATGTCATATTAATTTTATAAATTAATATGTATAGAAATATTAATATATAATAGTGAATCCATAAAATATTGATTTATAATTCATATAAAATATAAATATTAGAGTTAGCATAATTCCTTTCCCTGATATACCATATGTCAGTAAATGAGATGTGGGTAATATCATCAGGCTGTAACAATAACCGAGAACTAGAAAAAGTGCTCTGAGACTGGTGTTAGTCAAATTAAGCCCAATCCCAGTATCTTCATGACTATAGTTTTCCATACACCTGCAGGAGAGGGACTATATTCACTGACACAGCAGCACATAATCATTCTTTTAGAGTTAAAGTGTCTCTAAACATCACCGGGTTCACTCTCTTCATTTACCAGAAAACCAACTAAAGTCAAATAGCAAGTTAATGATGTACACAGACTAGGACTCCTAGGGCTCCTGGATAAATGAGCCTTCCTTTCCCACTATCCTACTAGCATGGTCCCAGTTCCCCACCAGCCCTGCCATCCTCTATTCTGCAAAACACAGCCAAAACACATAATAAGTAGTCCTTTCAAGTTAGTAATTATCTAGGAGTAATAAAAGAGCTCAGGATTCTGCCTTACAGTCATAGAATGACAAACTTAAATCCACAACCCTTAGTTCCATAAGCTTCTCCAAAATAGGAACATGTTCTGGCTGTGACATTTGTCCTCCCACTTATCACCTGGGGTCATTCAAACGATGAGGTCAGTCAGGTTTGTGTCTTCTTTCTCTCTCACCTCTCCATAAGCTCCTCCAACACCTTTTATTCTTCTTTCAATTTTTCCCACTTTCTTTTCTTCCATGTGCTTCTTTTAGTTCTCATCTATCTCCCTGTCTAGATTCCATTCCTTCTTTAGAGAGAACAAACCCAAGCACGCTCTTCTGGAATGAGAAAGACCCTGAGAAAGTCAGAAAAACTGGATCCTTGTCCTTATTATTCCAACCACTGCCTTGAGCAAATAATTTTAATTTCTCTGTGGCTCATCCATCCATCTGTAAGATGAGAATGTTGAACTAAATTTTCTCTAAAAGTTTCTCTAAAAATTCTGTAACAATTCCAAATATTTTAACTGGTTACATGTAATAGGGCTCAGACACGGAAAGGTCAAAAGTTGTCTACCATCATCTCAAAGTCTCTTTTCAACCACCCAAGATGATAGTTTTCTCTTAGGCACTCTTCAATCTACTCCAACTTGACTCCCACCAAGCCATAACACTCACATTGCTAACAAAAGCTACCAATCATCTTCTTTCTGCCAAATCTGGTAGCTACTGTGTGACCCTCATCTTATCGGACTTCCAACCAGCATTCCGCACTGCCCATCACTAGACATCACCCTCTTCTGTGACTGTACCTTCTTAGTCTACAAGTGTTGACACTTGCAGAGCCTGATCCAGTCCTTTTCTCATTCTATCCTCTCAGCCTGGGAAATGTCATCCATTCCTGAGGCTTTAAATGCTAGCTCTATGCCTACGACTCCCAGATTTGTATCTCCATCCCTGTCCTTTCTTTTTTAGCTCAAGCTTATATAGCCAACCACCTGTTTCATAGTTCTACCTAGATATCTCACAGGTGCCTCAACTTCAATATATTCAATCGGCTGAACTCCTATCTTCCCCACCACTCTTCCTCCAGTGTTTCCCATCTTACAAAATGGCACATGATCTCCCAAATTGCTCATAGCAGAAATCCAGAAGCAGCCACCCTCATTCAGCCCTGGCAAGTCAACCTATTCATTTCCATCCATTTTGTTCCCACTCTAGCCCAACCCAAAATAATCTCTCATTTTATGTCAACAGTTTCCTCACTTTTATCTTTGCCCTCTTGGGATGCTTTCTCCATCCAGCAGCCAAAGAATTTTTTAAATGCAAATTTTGTCTTGTGGCATCTCTACTTAAAACCCTTCTACAATAGCTGTCTAGTGCACACTCAATAAAATCCTAAATCTTTTTTTCTTCTTACCCCAATATTAATTCTTTATTACTATAAAATAGAATGTTGCTTTGGTTATAGAAAACTTTATGCACTGTAACCAATTTCTTACAAGTTTATGTCACTTTTAATATTACAGCATTATTAAATAATATTGCATTTTACTAAACAAATAGGTAGAATAAGGGAAATTTACTATAGAATGACTACATTATAAAAATCCTAAATCTTTAGCATAGCATAAAAGACCATGAATTATCTGGATCTTATCCACCTCAGACAACTCAGACAACTCTTTCCCTGCTAACATGGTCCAACCACATTAACCTTATTTCTCTTTCTCAAATGGGCTGATCTGTTTTTCGCTTCTGGCCCTTCACATATCCCCCTGCCTGGGGTGCTTCCTCGATTATTCACCTAGCTAATTACTGCTCATCCTTGAGGTCTCAAGTTCATGTTACTCCACGGGAGACATATTCCCTGGCCTTCCATGTAAACTCACCCACATACATGATCCAATCTCTAAATTATCATATCAACTAATCTTGTGTCCTTAAATAATGGCTGGTTTATTTGATTGAGCATTAATCATGGTCCTAATTGGAATATGTTATCACATGCAATGACACATGGGGATTGGAAAAGGAATGCATTAGACTTATACCTGCAACAGTTCTTACCATTTTGATAAGCTTAAAGAAAAAAAGAAAGCATTGTCCATCAGTTACATTAACTTTAACAAGAAGCGTTAATTAACATAGGTACTAATCAATTAATTTGCTGATTACCAGACACCAGTATTAGCTTTAGTCTGAACGTGTTCTGTGTTCTGCAGTCATAACAAACACTGGTGAGAAAGTACTGAGCATAAAAATAAATCACATGCAAAGATTATATCCATGGCAGATAATATCTTGCATTTAAAGGGGTTCATACTGGAGTTTTCAAATGTCTTTACTTATATTCCTAGCAAAACTAAGAGATAGGGAGGTGCAAATTCTATTTCTTTGTACAAAAAATTGGAGATTCCTAAGTTATTTTTCAATGACTTCCTGCAAGTATCAAGGTAAGTTTCAGGTATTATCCAAGAATCCTGAGAGCATCTCTAGTAGATGGATAAGGAGACAGGTTACTAACTGCACTTTGGGTGAAGGACCCCTAACCACAGGCAGATAATTTTCCCTGTGTCACCCAGAAAGGTAGTGCCAGACCAGGAATAGAAAAGGGTCCTGAGACTGCTGGTTCACTCCCATGTTCCCTAATCTGCAGCACAGACTGAATAAAAGCAAGTGAAAACCTGAACAATCAGATACTGAGCAAATTTTCCAAATGCATAAATCCACTGGATTCAATTATGAACTTTCATTCTACATTGAAGACTTTTTTTTTGTCAGTAGGGATAGAATTTTATATTGAAAATGTAATAATCAACTGGGGGTTTGGTGGCAATTTAACCAATCTATAAATATATAATTCTTGCCCTTTAAAACTGATATGTTGGTCAATATCATTACAATTCAAACCATAATTTTATTCCCCAAAGTTTTGACATGGTAAAAGTTATCGAGCATTCTACTATGAAAATAATAAAATAATATCTCACAAGATTTCAGTAGAGTCTTTATTCCTCTCCCCTCCTCCTGGAGTCAAGCAAGGTCTCACTCTGTTGCCCTGACTGGAATGCAGTGGCATGATCACGGCTTACCACAGCCTCGACCTCCTGGGCTCAGACAATTCACCCTTCTCAGCCACCCAAGTAGCTGGGACTACAGGTGCATGCCACCACGCCTGGTTAACTTTTTTTAGGGACAAGGTCTTGTTAAGTTGCCAGGGTGGTCTCGAACTCCTAGGATCAAGCAATCCTCACGCCTCAGCCTCCCAAAGTACTGGAATTACAGGCATGAGCCACTACACCCGGCAGAGTCAGTTCTTTCAAAATCAACAGAGTATCAAGAAAAGTGAACCACTGGATATACCACTTAGGATAGCTGTCTTCTAATTCTAACTCTATGGAAAGGTAAAAACAATTAACCCAGTTTAAAAGCTTTTTCAGCTATTCAGAGAAAGGAATTATTTAAGTCACCTATACTGCTGATTCAATGGATGTCACTCACCACCCTCACTACCTTCACCTTCCATCCCACAATCAGCAGCTTCAGGGATAAATGTTGGAACCTCCTGTGAACCTCTGTCATGGCAGACTCTCGCCTCAGTCCCCAAAATGCTATCAGTCAAAAGGGGAAAATAAAATAGAATGAAGAAAAATAAAATCTCACCAGCAAGCTCACAACAGGAACAAGAGGGCCTCAACAGATCTTTACTTTTATTCTGATTCTCCTCACTCCCATCAAGCCTAATTCTCAATTCCCTCAATGGTTCTGAAGCTTGGATAAAAATGGGGAAACATTTAGCCCAGGTTAAAAGGCATGGTATTATTTCTATATTGTCACATAATCTCATTTAAATGATACCTAAATTACATACTAGCCAGTAGGGAGCAAAATGATTCTAGTCTATGCTGCAAAGGTGAGGGGAGGGAAATGTACTTATACATGCATGTTTATATACACATACACACACTAGACTCTTGAATTTTTCTCACTGGTGGAAAAAAAAACTACACACTTTAAAATTTATCTGTTTTCTAAAAGAAGCAATGTTACAGGCTTTATTAGACAATAGGCAAGCATCCAATATACAATTATAGTTAACATGCCTCTTCTTGGAAAAGAAGAAAATTCATCAAATTGGGGTAATGTGTATCAGAGCAGTCTAACTCAGAAAATTAGATCTCACTCCCAGAGCTGAGAATGAGTCCAAAGAGAAACAGACAGTAGGCCTTGGAAAATTTCACTTGACCATTCTGGCTTGAAATTTGCAATATGAGAAGCAGTAGGTGGCCAGGCATGGTGGCCCATGCCTGCAATCCCAGCACTTTAGGAGGCTGAGATGGGTGGATTTCTTGAGCCCAGGAGTTTGAGACCAGCCTGAGCAACATAGTGAAACCTTGTCTCTACAAAAAAAAAGTTAGTCGGGCACGGTAGTGCATGCCTGCAGCCCCAGCTACTTCTGAGCCCAAGAGATCAAGGCTGTCATGAGCCAGGATCATTGTAATCATGCTACTCCTCTCCAGCATGGGTGACAGAGGGAGACTCCAACTCAAAAAAAAAAAAAAAAAGCAGTAGGTAAGCATGGTTAAGAAGACAAAGGACAGATGTTGGGAGAAATGAATTAATTAAATAAACATTTAAACCAGTTACAATTTTTAGAAAGAATGATAATAATCAATAAAAATGATAGGTGACGATATATCAATCAGAAAGAAAAACAACAGAAAGTAGTATAGCGTAAACACTACTATTTCTTTTCTTTTTTTTTTTTTTTGAGTCAGAATCTCCCTCTCTCACCCAGGTTGGAGTGCAGCGGCATGACCACAGTTCACCACAGTCTCAAACTCCTAGGCTCAGGCAATCCTCTTGCCTCAGCCTCCTGAGTAAGTAGGAATACAGACGCAGGCCACCACAACTGGTTGATTCTTTTGACTTTTTTGTAGAAATAAGGTTTCGCTAAGTTGCCCAGGCTGGTCTCAAACTCCTGGGCTCAAGCAATCCTCCCGCCTCAGCCTCACAACGTGCTGCAATTGCAAGTATGAACCATTGAGCCCAGCCAGGACTACTATTTCTAATATAGCAACACATTGTCTTTAGTAACTATTAAAAGAGTGCTGGCCAGGCGGTGGCTCATGTGTATAATCCCAGAACTCTGGGAGGCCGAGGTGAGAGGACTGCCTGAGTCCACGAGTTCAAGACCAGCTTGGACATCTTGGCAAGACCTCATCTCTACAATAAATCAAAAAATTAGCCAGGCGTGGTGACATGTGCCTGTAATTCCAGTTACTTGGAAGGCTGAGGTGGAAGGATCACCTGAGCTCAGCAGGTTGAGCTGCGGTGGCTGTGAATGTG
>CAUYQG010138687.1:0-44064 GCA_963574415.1 Tarsius wallacei | reverse complement strand
GTTGTCCAGACTGGAGTGCAGTGGTCACTCCCGGCCACTGCAGCCTCAACCTGCTGGGCTCCGGCGATCCTTCTGCCTCAGCCTTCCGAGTAGCTGGAACTACAGGGGCGCGCTACCACGCCTGGCTATTTTTTATTTTATTGTGGAGACGAGGTCTCGCCAAGTTGCCTGGGCTGGTCTCGAGCCCGCAGGCTTGGGCAATCCACTCGCCTCGACCTCCCAAAGTGCTGGGATGACAGGCTGAGCCACCGAGCCCAGACCTGAGTAGGATTTTGAAGTGTGAGTAGAATCGTGCCGTTTGATTACCAAGAAGCTTCTTAATTTCAGACACCACAGGATGGCTCGTGCAGATGTCTCCCTCAAGGTCAAAGCTTCCCTACTTTGGCTTGGCATTGATGTATCATTTCAAGTGTAGGGTACACGAAAATGAAGCAGACACAGCTCCTGCCCCCAGGGGAGCTGGCGTGAAAAGAACACACTGAACTTGAAACCCTCAACGGTCGGATATAATCCTCGGCTGTTTTTGGGGGGAAGCGATATGGGCAAGCATGTTGGAGTCTCAGAGTCTGTCGTCACAGAGCTGTCAGTAGCTCTCACCTGGGGCTGGAGGGCTTGGACATCCCCGCTCAGCTGGTGATTGGCTGTTCTCTTAGTCTTTCTGGACCTCAGTTTTTATGTCTTTTTTAAGTTTTTGTTTGTTTTATGCTGTTGTTTTTTTTAGAGACCGAGTCTTGCTCTGCCACTCAGACTGGAGTGCAGTGGTGTGATCATAGCTCACTGCAACCTCAACCTCCTGGGCTCAAGCCATCCTCCTGCCTCAGCCTCCCAAGTAGCTGGGCCTAATTTTTGTAGAGACAGGTCTTGTTATGTCGCTCAGGCTGATCTCAAACTCCTGGGATCAGGCGATCCTCAGCTTCCCGAAGCATTGCGCCCAGCCAGAACCTGGCCAGCTTCTGCGCCTCACAGTGAGATAATTGGACGAGATAACCTCCAGCTGCCCTTGAGCTCTGATTTCTTGAGACCATGTGGCTGCTACTGCCTCCCCTCTATCTGCTTGTAAATCAAGGGGCAAGTGTTAGTTTCTAAGTCACTGGAGGCGTCTTTTCTGAAAGCTTACTAATTTCCTTGTGTACTGCCTGGCTATTTACTGAGCATCTGGAGAAAATCCCCTGGAACTCCAGACCCTTGGGCCCCTTCCCTGCCTGCCTTGGCCCCCGAGAACCAGTCAGGATGGGAGAAGTGAATTGTCTCGTAGCTCCTCTCCAAAGGCCACGCTTCAAAGCTAGGGATTCCTTACTTAATTCTAAGGGGATTTTAAAGTATTTTTAAATGCATTTACATATATATTTTTAAAAGCCCACAAAACCTACCGAGGACGTCCAGGTTCACATAACAAGTTAGGACTAGATTTGGCTGCAAGTAGGGGAGAAATAAAATGTTCTGCCGCATCGCCGACCAGAGAGGCGGCCTCAGCTGATTCTGAGCCCCAAATTGGATTCTAGCTGTTTGCCGGTCCTCACCTGAGTGTGGCCTTTCTCTTCAGGCTTTAAGGGGAGGTGCTGCCTATCACATCTGTGTTCCAAGCAGCAGGGTGAGGGATTGAGGGAAAAGTGACAAAGGGCACTTCTCAAGATTCCCAAAGGCTGCCTGAGGAGACTACACTTCTTATGGTTCACGGGTCTGAACTTGACTCCCATGACCACGCTTAGTTGCCAGGGATGTTGGGAAATGTAGTCCTTAATTTGGGCGGCTGAGAGCCCTGAGAAAGGTTCTAATTCCGTGGAAGACGGGGAGAACAAAAGCTGGCGGAAGTGAGCTATTTCTGCCCTAGCAATTTTGCCAGACGATTGACCAGGTCGAATCAGCCATGCCTCCGTTTCCCTCTGGCCGGCGTGTGGGCCTTCGCAAGTGAAAACCTTCTCTTGTCTGCAGCTATGTCGTGCCCACCATCCCTGGTGTACAGCCATTGTGAGCGCGGCTGTCCCCGGCACTGTGATGGCAACGTGAGCTCCTGTGTGGACCATCCCTCTGAAGGCTGCTTCTGTCCTCCGCACCACGTCATGCTGGAAGGCGGCTGTGTCCCCGAGGAGGCCTGCACTCAGTGCGTCGATGAAGATGGAATTCAGCACCAGGTGGGAACCCCAACCTCTCCCTTACAGTGGGGTTGCTGTCCTCTGGGGTCAGCAGGGAGGTGCGTTCACCAGTGATTGTCCCCCTTCCAACTGTGGCAGCAGGGTTGACTCTTGAGGGGGTCACGGAGGGATGGAGGGGCCAGCGTTGCATAATGGTTTTAGATTCAGATGGAACTTGGTTCAGATCCCGGATCTGCCATGCATTATCTGTGGGATCAAGCACCAAAGTGTTGCCGCCACATTATTATATTAGGTAAATAGAATGCTATAGGAACCCAGGAGGGAGAGGGAAGATCATATTTTATATGGTAATGCCTGCCATTGTTAAGATATGTTGTGTGCCTTGACTGTGCTAAGCATTGTATGTTCGTTATCTCAATGTTTCTCAAGGGTGTGTTTTGTAGGGTATTAGCAGTTACTTGTCATCAAGTGAGTTCAAAGAACACCAGCTAAGCATAGTTAACAGGTTTCTTTATTGCAGGACTCTGTAGAGCTTTTAATACACTATTGCACATGGCAAATACTTAAGAAGGTTTTTGCTTCTCAAATTTATCTGGCCGTGGCGTTGTATGTGTGCGTGTAACATCCCTTTGGACGAGGGTTCCACAGACTACACCAGGATATCCTACGGCATTCATCAATACTCACAAAAACTCGATTAGGATCTGAAGACTTAAGGGGCTTAGTGACTTGCCCATGGGCACAGTTTGTAAGTGACGGAGCGGGGAGCTGGATTTGAAGGTTTATCTGACTCCAGGTCTTGCTCTTTCTATAACATGAACTGCCCTTTTGCTCCGTCTTTTGTGGGCTGGTTGGCTTGGGAGCCTTTGAGTCATCAATTCTTTTAGCGCTCTAGGAGTTTACTGAGCGCACTTTGAAAGGTTGTTTACCAAACTCCCTCATCTTGGCCTACGGTGGCAGTCCTGTCTCTTCAAAGTGGACACCGCGCGTTTTTGTAGCATCCGGAGCAGGTGACTGTGCACAGGTGACTGTGTGCAGCGGTCCCACCCTTCATCTTTGACAGTGACACTACAGAGTGTGGTAGAGATAGGACCATTGGCTTCGGGCAAAGGAGAATGTGTCCTGTGACCATGGGCTGCTCTCGAGACCCCACATCTCCAAGGAGGACCATTATCGCTACGTGGACCGGGTGGGCTGACTTACCACGGCGTTTAATTGCAACCAGATGTCTGAGAGTGCGTGGTGGACCTGGCTGATCAACCTGGGGGATGATGAAATTAGCATTCCAGGAACGCCACTCTTCTCTGCCTGCCGTGTAAGCTAGGAAACGGACCGTTTTCTCTGATTCTCCCCAAAGCTCCGCAGGGTCATGACCACATGCCCTGTTGAGTGGATGAGGAAACTGAGGCTCACGTGGCATGAGGGGAAAAGACTGGGCTTCCTCTTCACGGCACAGTCATCCCAGTGTCCTCGCCCTGCCATCGACTTCACTAGAACCGTGAGCTGAACTCTGAGCCAGGTGATATTCACAGCGCATGGCGCACGTGAGGGAGTCGACGTCGATGGATCCCGGCTGCCCTAGTTGGGCTGTGGGGCCTTAACCTCGTGAAGTCCACGTGTCCTCACTGTGAAGAGGAGCTGGGAGGGAAGCCTGGCCTGACCCTTCCTCGACCGCCATACTTCAGCCTGCCAAGTTACGCACTTGCCTGTCCTGGGATAGTCCCCAGATGAGCTGACAGAGCCTTCTAGTCCCCTCTCTGACTCGTGCGTCTCCTGGGCTCCCGCCGGGCTGGAGCGAGGTGAACCACTGACGTGTGGGGCTGGCACCCTGTGGTCTTTGCAGATGGGTCTTGCCGGTCGTGGTCAAATGCTCGCTCTCAGAGGGGGGCACAAACGGCCTCTGCCCTCCCTCCTCCTTGGCCTCCGAGAGGAGAAGTAAGCCCAAGCGTGCAGCGCTTCCGGCTCCGCAGAATCCCGAGAGCAGGAAGCTTGTGAATTTGGTCTTGAGCCCCCAGCGCCCTGCCCCCTCACTCCCCCTCTCTGACTCGATTTCCCTTTCTACGGCTTACTTCACCTTCAGTCCAACACATCAGAATACGTGCGTGAGTGTTTAAGGAATCCTTTCAAATAGGTCCCTATTTTGGACACAGAACCCATCTTATCCATCTATTTTCAAAATCAAGTAACATAAAATTAATTGAAAACGTTGATGGGAGCACAGCCAGTTTTCGTTATTTCAGATAATATAGTGTAAGTGGATGAAAGGTATCTTATCCACCCCCCATGCATTTTCAGCTTGTACTTTCAAAGCAGAGAAAGAATGAAAAAATCCAATATGGAGAACACGTCCATTAAATGGATGTTTGCAAACTGAAAGCATAAAGTCCAGACAACCCTTCTTCACGAAATAACCCGGGGTGTGAAACGATTGTAGTCACTTCGGAAGGGCGACAGTTCCCAGTTTCCATCGTTCTTGTTTACTTTACAAAGTGGAGCCTGGAGCCTTGGCGGCAGGCCCGGAAGGGGCCCAGGCTGTCCCTCGCTGGGCACGGCGGGTGGTGACAGGGCGTGGACCCACAGGCTAAAGCTCAGCGGGAATGGCATTCGTCACCCAGAAGCCTCCCTTCCTCCCCCTCAGCCGAGCTCAGGGCTCACCTTGGCATCTCCCCTGAAATCCCTGGGCTGGTACGAGGCGGGCATGTGTCCCTCCTGGTGTCCCTCCTCTGACCTTTGGCTTTGAAGATGCCGGTTTCCCCTGCCATACTGTGTGTTCTTTTGTCACCCTTATCTAATCGTCAACGCCAGCTGGCTCTTAAGCCTGTTCTCCTGTCCTGGTGACAGTCAGACCTTGGAACCCGGCGGGATGCCTCTGACCTGCCCGCCTGCCGTTGGCCTGGGCTTGTGCAGGATCGCCATCTGCTGGCCAGCTTGTGGCATAGCCCGCCCCGGCCTGCAGAGCTGCTTTTAGAAGGTTCGCCTCCAGTTTTTCAGGAATGCTGGACTCTGTCCCCTGCCTTGGGCGGGCCTTATTTGGGGTCCTGGGAGCCTGGAGATGCCTGGAGAAGGAGGTCGAATGCCTGCTGTGGGTCCTGTCTTGTGGTGTTGCCCGCTCTCAGGATAGTTAGAGGTTGTATGATTTAGTCTTGAGTTTAGAAATCTGAGGTCCGCATTTATTTTTTATTTTTTATTTTTATTTTTGAGTTGGAGTCTCACTGTCGCCCAGACTGGAGTGCAGTGGCTGCTCCGGCCACCGCAGCCTCGACCTGCTGGGCTCCGGCGATCCTTCCGCCTCAGCCTTCCAAGTAGCCGGAATTACAGGCGCACGCTACCACGCCCGGCTGATTTTTGATTTATTGTAGAGATGAGGTCTCGCTTGCCCAGGCGGGTCTCGAACCCGCGGGCTCAGGCAATCCACTCACCTCAGCCTCCCAAGGCGCAGGATGACAGGCTGAGCCACCGAGCCTGGCTCTGAGGTCCGCATTTAAAAAGAGACAGTGAAAAAGGAAAGCCAGGACATATGCAAGATTTGAGCCTCTCCTTCCCCATCTCACTGCTTCCGCCCGGCCTTCTGAGGCCAGCGCCCTCTGCCCCTTGAACGCTGGGGTGGCAGCCGCTGCCACCACGTCTTCCTTGGCTTTCTGTTCCTAAGCCCCTCCCCTTCCATCCTGCTCCCTGTCACTGGGGTTGTCTTTACTGGACACTCGTCTCTCTGACGCAGCTCCCGCTTCCAAACCTTCAGGGCAGCACCTTGCCCACCAGGGTGAGGCTACACAAAGAAAAACCTGAGACAAACCAAATGTTACAGAGTTTAATTGAGCAATGATGATCCCGAATCCAGCAGCTCCTGGACCAGAGTAGCTCAGAGAGACTCCAGCGCAGCCAAGTGGAGAGAGAAGATCTGGGCAGGAAGAAGGAAGGGGACGGACAGAAAACGGGAATGGGGTACAGAAACAGCTGGATTGACTCCCGCTCTGTGCTTGCCTTATTTGAACGCAGTCTGAATGGTTGGCCTCTGTTGATGCGCCAAAACTTGGTGATTGGCACAGGGGTAGATAAAGTCTGTCTACACATCCAGTGAGGTTCACCTTGTGGAAGGTTATGGAGAATCTTCTAGGCTGAACTTAAAATATGTAATCCTGGCACTTTGGGTGGGTGAGGCAGGAAGATTGCTTGAGCCCAGGAGTTTGAGACCAGCCTGGGCAACACAGTAAGACCTAGTCTCTACAAAAAAAAAAAAAAAATAGCTGGATGTGGTAGCACACAACTGTAGTCCCAGCTATTTGTGAGGATGAGGCAGAAGGATCACCTGAACACAGTAGGTCAAGGCTGCAAGGCTGCAGTGAGCCATGATTGTGCCACTGCACTCCAGCCTTAGTGACAGAGTGAGACCAACTCAAAATAATAACAATAATAATAATAAAACAACTCAACTAAAAATGGGAAAGGATCAGAATAGACATTTCTTCAAAGAAGAAAAGCAAATATAAGAATATATAAAGATGCTCAACATTATTAATCACTAGGGAAATGTAAATGAAAGCCAAAATGAGAAACCACTACATACTACAGGATGTATATAATCACTTATAAGATGGCTATAATTTTTTTGAAAAGACAATAACAAGTATTGTGCTTGCTTTGGCAGCATATATACTAAAATTGGAAGGCTACAGAGATTAGCAAAAGAACAAATTTAAAAAATAAAAAATAAGTGTTGGCCAGGATGTAGAAAAACTGGAACCTTCATACACTGCTGGTGGGAATATAAAATGGTACAGTCACATTAAAAACACTGGCAATTCCTCAAAAGGTTAAATTTAGACCTACCATATAGGCCAACAATTTCATTCCTAAGTATATAGCTAACCCTTAACAACACGGGTTTGAACTGTGTGGGTCCACCTAAACACAGATTTTCTTCTGTTTTTGCCACCCAACACACATATTCAACATGAAGACTGAGGGTCAAGATTTTCTGATGATCCACCTCCACTTAATGAACCGTAAACATATTTTTTCTTCCTTATGATTTCCTTAATAACATTTTCTTTTCTCTAGATTACTTCATTGAAAGAATACAGTATATAATACATACAGCATACAGAGCATGTGTTAATTTTCTATCAGTAAGGCTTCCAATCAACACTAGGCTATTAGTAGTTAAGTTTTTGGGGAGTCGAAAGTTATGCACAGAGGGCTCGGGGCCAGCACCTCCAATCTCTGTGTTGTTGTGCATGAATGTTCATAGCAGCATTATTTTTAATAGCCAAAAGGTGGAAACAATCTAAATATCCATCAATTGATAAATGGATAAACAATATGTGATATATCTATACAGTGGAATGCTACTAATCCATAAAAACAAATGAAGTACTGATGTATATATACTACAACATGAGTAAACCTTGAAACCATTACACTGAGTGAAAGAAACCAGTCACAAAAGGCGATGTATTTTATGATTTCATTTATATGAAATGTCTGACACAACCAAATTTATAAAGATATTAAGTATATTAATTGCTGCATATGACTGGGGTTGGCGTTAAATGGGAAGTGACTGCTAATGGGCACAGAGTTTCCTTTCAAGAAGATGGAAGTATTCTAGAGTATTCACAACTTTGTGAATATACTAAAAACCACTGAACTGTACACTCTAAATGGATGAACTATATCTCAAGCTGTTATAAAAATACATACAATAAAAAATTAGTTTCCAAAAAGAACTAAATAAACTTATGGTAATGAAAGACAGTCACTGAAATTAAAAGCTCAATAGAGTCAGCAATTAGAAAAAAAAATTTACAAATACCATTCACAATACGGCAAAAATGCCATATATACCTAAGAATGAGTCTATAAAAATGTACAAGACATCTACAGCAAAAAATACAAAGTAAGCCGGGCATGGTGACTCACGCCTGTAATCCCAGCACTTTGGGAGGTGGAGGTGAGAGGACTGCCTGAACCCACAAGTTCAAGACCAGTCTGGGCAACTTGGCGAGACCTTGTCTCTACAGTATACCAAAAAATGATCCGGGCAAGATGGCACGTGCCTGTGGTTCCAGCTACTTGGAAGGCTGAGGCGGAAGGATCACCTGAGCCCAGCAGGTAGAGGCTGCAGTAACCATGATCATGCCACTGCACTCCAACCTGAGCGACAGTGAGACTCTGACTCAAAAAAAATTACAAAGTAGTGCTGACAGAAAATAAATAAGTGAAAGAATATACCATCTTTACGGATTAGAAGATCCAACAGTGTTAAGATGTTAATTCTCCTTAAATCCATCCATAAATTCAATGTATTCCTAGTCAAAATCCCAATAGATTTTTATGTGTGTGTGTGAAAATTGATAAGCCGATTCTAAAATGTATGTAAATGCAAAGGTCCTAGAATAGCCAAGGTAATCTTGAGTAAGAACAAAGAGAGAGGTCTTATACTAGTAGACATCAAGACTTTTTATAAAGTTTCAAAAATTAAGACAGTGTAGTATTGGTGCAGGAATAGCAAACAGAGCACCCAGAGACAGCAAAGTGTGTGACTGTGTTGCCTCCTGTCCCCCAGGTACAAATATGAATAACTCAAACAGGAACTGGCAAACAAAGCTGAAAATGCAGGAAAGAGAAATGATAACACCGAGTCAAACGTAAATAAAGTTAATAAAGAAATAGCTGCCTGGAAATTTAGACACTACAGCCCTTTGAGAGATTGCATGTACAGCCACAGGAACTGAGTGAAGCCAAAACTTATCAACATAATTGAGCAAAGTAGCTGTGATGTAAAGGATGATGATGTTTCAGAGAAAGTGATGCCAGCAAAAAAACTATTTCCCGTTAAAGTAACTCTTGGAGATATTTCACAACATTGAGATCACAAAGGATAAAAATGTTAGAAGCTGCTCCAAACTTAGCAAGGAGTATGACAATTTGCTAAAGCATAGAAAAGATGTTCATCCTGTACTGTAAGTCACAGGAGAAGGCCGTAAGCACTTCTGAAACTATGCCTGACTAGACTTTTACCAAAAAAAAAAGAAAACCCAAACACTTTAATCCTCAATGTTTCTAATGCTTTAAATTATACTGTACTAATTAAACATTAGGTTTACTATTTTAAAATTTCCTTTTACATTTAGAACTGACAGCAAGAATTTTTAATGTTTTGACATGCTGGGTTTTTTAAACTTTATTTTATTATAAAGATGTGCGGTACAAGTCAGGATTAGGTATATAAGTAACTTATGTGAAGATGAAGTTTGGGCCTCCAACTGGTCCTCACTTCCCCTGGTTTAGGATCAGGTATCCTTTGTGTTATGTGCCCTTCCCCTGGCAGTGTCCCATGACTGCTGATCCCTCCCTTGTGCTTTTGTGATTAATGTTCAGGTTCTTCTTATGAGTGAGAACATGTGGTATTTGGTTTTTTGTTTCTGTGATAGGCTGCTAAGAATGATTGTCTCCAATTCCATCCAATTTGCTGAGAAGTTCATGATTTTGTCCTTTATAGCTACGTAATGTTCCATTGTATATATGTACCACATTTTCTTTATCCAGTCTACTTTCGAAGGGCATAAGGCATTCCAAATTTCTGCCATTCCATGTTTTTGCTATTGTAAATAGTGCTGCAATAAACATGCATGTGCAGGTGTCTTTTTCTGTATAATGATTTGTCATCCTCTGAGTATATTCCCAGGAAGGGAATTGTTGGATCATATGGAAGGTCAATTTCTTTAGAAATCACTGCACTATTTTCCAGTAGAAGTGTCCTCTTCTCCCACCTGAGCCAGCATCTATTATTTTTTAACTTGTGAATGATGGCCGTCCTTACTGGGGTAAGGTGGTATATCAGTATGGTTTCGATTTGCATTTCTCTGATTATTAGTAAGGCTGAGCATGTTTACATGTATCTGTTGGCTGCTTGTATATCTTCTTTTGAGAAGTGTATTTCAGATAAGCATTTTTAAAGGTCATGGAACAATCATAATTTTCCC
The DNA here is from genome assembly GCA_963574415.1 of Tarsius wallacei. Lineage (NCBI taxonomy): Eukaryota > Metazoa > Chordata > Mammalia > Primates > Tarsiidae > Tarsius > Tarsius wallacei. Next base: position 33,986 of record CAUYQG010138687.1, on the reverse strand, counting down.
ATTGAATATTAAGATGACTTTGCATGGTTCCAACTTGCACATTTTTACACTCCCATTACCATGCAAAACAGGACTGCCTGTTTTTAAAATTAATAAGTTAAATGTACCATTTAACAAATTAGAAAAAGAATAACAGCAATCCCAAAGACAGAAGGAAAAAAAAATAAAGAATAAGGAGAGATGAGTGAAAGAGAAAACAGATAACAATAGAGAGGACTGAACAGTTGGTTCATGAGTAATCAAGAATATATATTCTTACAAATTTACATTTTCTACTTTATGGAGAAGAAGAATGTCAATGAAGAAAAAATTTTTTTTTTAAGTTCTCAAACATTTGTGAATATGTGAAATGGCAACAGAGAGGCACACTCTAGTCTCTGATTACTTTAGACACCACAAGGCACGTCATGTCATTTCATCTGCAAACAACCTGCAAGGTGTGGCTATCATCCTTTAGGTGTGACCAACCCACTCATAAAGGTGAAGTGTTACCCAAGGTCACACGACAAGTTGACAGCAGCAATGTAACAACATAACCTTTACTGAGCATCTCTTAGGTGCCAGGCAGCATGCCTGACTCTGTCAGAGTCTCAGGGAACGTAAAATTTGGTGTGGCCTCATTATCCTAGGTCATAGGATCTTTCCTGGGCTTCAGCTGTGTGGGGTGAGTTCTGCAACCCAGGCAGCATCAACGTTCCTACCGTCACTAGAGTGGTAACACCTCCACAATCATTGTTCTGTCTTGCTTGGCAGCAAAACACATTGCTAGAAACATAAGACTTGATGTGGTGCCCATGGAGGTTACCTCTCACTTCCATGAGGTTATGGCCAAGTTTACCTTTAGGGCCTATCAACTGTGTGCGGAAACACTGCACCCTACAAACACCCAGGAAGAAGTCATCCGGGAGGCTACTGAGGACAAACTGAGGAGATGCACAAAGTACCTGGCACCACAGTGGATACCTAATGAGAACTGAAGCACAGTATTAAGCAATACTTCTAGGAAGAGTCATAGATATGTTACCCCTCTGTAATCGCTATCATCCTTAACCCATAACACCTGGCATTTATAGTCAAAACTCTAGTGAAACCACCATTTCTAAGAGGACTAGTGACACTAATCACTACACCTGCCAGACGGCTCTGACACTACCACTATGACTACCACTCATCCCTTCTTGAAAAGATCCCCATTGAGGGGTCACACATTCTTCCTCTTCAGCGGCCTCTTCTTGGCTGGCTCTTTCCTGCTTCCTTTGCCACAGGATAGTATGGAGGTAAAGAACTCAGATTCTAAAGCTGAACCACCAACTCACAGGGCAAGTCACTTCACCGCTGGGCCTTATCTGTGAGAGAGACAGTGCAGGTGCTGACACCCAACCCATGGTGCTGCTGTGAGAACTTAGCCTCAGTGGTAATACACACAGTGTGCTGGGCACTGGGCCCTGCTTAGAGCAAGTGCTCAAGGCTTGCTGTTCCTGAGACTATTATGTAAACGTGGGCAGTCCCAAACCACTTACAGGCAAAACAGTTTAGACAACTGCAGCACACTATGAAATAATATACTCAATGGAAGGAAAGACTGGACAGAAAGATAGCAATGATAACAGTGGTTGTATTGGAGTAGGAACATCATGAGTGCTTTTTATTTTTTTCCCATCCCCCCAATTTTCCCCCATGAGACTGTGGGGATCACAAGCGAAAGCAGCTGCTGACCAGACCATGTAGGTACATCGGAAGAGAGGAGACAAGAGGAGAAAAGAGAGGAAGAAACAGAGACAGGGGAAATGGACCAGAGTTAACAGCTGTAAGAAACCCAAAGTCTTAAACAACAACAACAAAAAAGGCAGGAAAAAACCCTGACTACCTCAATATCCATACTTCTTCCTCTGTATTTGGATTCCCGCTTCCCATATAGCAATAGACTAGAAGGGATGGCTGTAGTTTTCTGGAGAAAAAAAAGAGGGCCCAGGAAAAATAACAGTGATACAGTCCGAAGTATACACATGCCAGTAAAACTGCACACCAGCCCATGTCAGAGAAAAACATTATTCTAGTCTAAGACATATGCAAAATGCCGAAGCACCATGTACATGCACCCAGGGTACAGCTAAAGAGAGAATGTTTATATAAGGGCTTCCCTTTCATTGAAAGTTGTTGAAAATAGACCTTTAACACCAGAGATGCCTGGTTGGGACCATCATCAAGTTATCTAACGTCATGTCCTCCTCCCTCTGTATTCCTTGGCTAACCATGCTGAGGATCATGGGTCATAGGCGTGTGATCCAAATCAGGCCATGCACGGTACATAAGGGGCTGTGTGCTGAGGCTTCTGGGCAAAGGATCCCTTCTTTGTAAAAGGGGACACCTGAGAGGAAATCTGCTTGGAGACAGTGGGGAAAGAGAGGATGAGATGGTTAGACTAACAATGACAGCCATCTTGGTATCATGAGGAAACAAGCAAGAAGAGAAGAAAGAGAAGGAACCTGAGTCCTTTGTGACAACTAACTAATGAGGACCCTGCTTCTCCTTATGTGAAATAATAAGTATGCTTATTGCTTAAATCACTATTAGTTGGGTACTTTGTTACTTTGGGCAAAAGTCTCCTAAATTATTCACACAGCAATGAGTGACCAGAGGCCAGAAGGGGGATGTCTAAATGGTAACTGCTGTAGCTCTGTCTTACCAATAGAGGCCAATCCACAGGATATATGGAATCTCATTTTGAAATGATTCATGATCTTCACATATTTATTAGCACCTCTTCAAGAGTTCTCATATGAAATTTATAATGTAAGTTTCATAATAAGGTTATGAATAACAATACCAAAAGGCAGTATCTAGACAATAAAATCTTAGAATATAAAAAAAACACAATCGACATTTGGTCTTTTTTTTTTTTCTTATGAACTGTTCACTATTCTTCCATACAGGGAATTTAAACAGCTAAGGGGTGGTATTTTAGTCCTAATTTCATCAACAAAAGAAAAATTAGGTTAGGCATGGTGGCTCATGCCTGTAATCCCAGCACTTTGGGAGGTCAAGGCAGGAGGATTGCTTGAGCCCAAGCCGGGCCTGGGCAATGTAGCAATACCTCGTCTCTACAAAAAATAAAAAAGTGAGCCGAGTGCAGTGTCTTGTACCTGTATTCCCATCTACTTGGCGGGTTAAGGCAGAAGGATTGATTGAGCCTAGGAGTTTGAGGCTGCAGGAAGCTGTGAGCAAGCCACTGTACTCCAGGCTGACTCAAAAAATATATAAGTAAAAATAAAAAATAAGGAAGTCATAGAAGTTAACATTAGGCCTCCAAAAGCAACTTACCGAGATAGCATTTTATCATAGAATTGCTGTAAACAAGGAGAAAATCAATAACTATTGAGATAGTGAATATCAGCAAAAGGACAACTTGAAACAAAATTTATTTCCATTTCCTCTGAATAAAACCTATATCCACATGAAAGAGACTTCACCATTGCAACATATTTTCCTCAATGAAACCGAAGTTCTCTGCCTGTGTTTATAACAACATTGTTGCTGTGGAAATAGTTGATTCAACATTACGACCTCACAGCTGACTAAAATAAGGTGTGGAACAGAAGTCTTATTCAAACAGTGGCAGGTCCCATAAAACATTAAAAAGGCAAGTTGGATGCGGTGAATCAGAACACCATATGTTTTAATGTAAGGGTCAGATATGGTTTTTTCCTGATGCATGACACAAAGAGGATGCTTCTTTTTAATTTAGCACTATTTTTGGAACCCTATAATCATCTCCATTACTCTTCCAAATATCCTAGGTTTTGCTACCTGCTTCTTGCCTACACATGGCAGTCTGTAATTTAACTAAACTGATCTTGCTTAGAACGGAATTACTACAGTTCCGTCCTCACCAGAATACGCAGAAGCTATGGCACCAACCAGGGCACAAGTCAGGATTTTGAAAAACTTCCACATGTTATCAAGTCTATTAAATACAGCAGTATTGACTTACTCATCACAGGACATAACTTACAGCATATAGTCTACCTTGTGTCTATGGCTTTATAAACTCTTCAAGTGCAAAGTCGCCAGAGAATGTGAATGAGGACTTTCACTCCACACCCAGCAGCCCAGCTACCCCACCCTTCCCCATCACACCTCTAGTTTGTTCCTTGCCTTTTTATGGAAACTTCTCAAAAGATGGCATACAAGCAGCCAACAGACACATGAAAAAATGATCAGCCTCACTAATCAACAGAGAAATGCAAATCAAAACTACAATGAGACACCACTTAACCCTGGCAAAAATGGTTATCATTCATAAGTCAAAAAACAACAGATGCTGGCATGGGTGCAGAGAAAAGGAAACACTTCTACACTGTTAGTGGAAGTGCAAGCTAGTTCAGCCTCTGTGGAAAGCAGTGTGGCTATTCCTAAAAGAACTAAAAATTGATCTTCCATATGGTTCAGCAATCCCTCTTCTGGGAATATACCCAGGGGAACATAAATTGCTCCACCAAAAAGACACCTGCACATGCATTTATTACAGCACTATTCATAATAGCAAAAGCATGGAACCAACCCTACTGTCCACCTAAAGTGGACTAGATAAAGAAAATGTGGTACATATACATGATGGAATATTACACAATCATAAAGAAGGACAAAATCACGGACTTTGCAGCAAATTGGATGGAGTTGGAGACCATCACACAAAACGATCTATCACAGAAACAAAAGACTGAATACTGCATGTTCTCACTCTTAAGTGGGCCCTGATCAAAGTCATACTTGTACAAGGGAGGGACTGGTAATTGCTCAGCACTGCTAGGGGAGGGAGGGAAGAGGCTTGGAAGCATGTGACAACACAAAGAGCAGCTGGTCCCCGGGGGGAGTAAGGGCCAGTTGGAAGCCCAAATTTCGCTTGCATGCAGGCTACTTCTGTAGTTAATCCTCACTTGTACCCCACATCTCTATAATAAAATAAAATTTAATTCAAAAAGAGCTTGCCAAGCAACCCTGAAAATCCTCACGACAGTTCAATCCTAAAGTGTCATGAATTGGCTGCACTTTCACTTTGTGAAGCCCTGCTCCTCTTCTGCCTCCCCTTGCCACTTTTCTTTTCTTTCTTTCTTTCTTTTTTTTTTTGAGTTGGATTCCTACTCTGTTGCTCAGGCTAGAGTGCAGTGGCATGATCTTGGCCACTGCAGCTTCAACTTCCTGCGCTCAGGCGATTCTTCCATCTCAGCCTTCCTCGTAGCTGGAACTACAAGTGCGAGCCACCACGTCTGGCTAAGTTTTCAATTTATTGTAGAGACAAAGTCTCGCCACATTGCTCAGGTTGGTCTTGAACTCCTGAGCTCAGGTAATCCTCTTGTCTCTGCCTCCCAAAGTTTTAGGATTATAGGTGTGAGCCATTGTGCCCAGCTGCCTTCCCACTTTTTAACTGGAGACAGACATACTTTTCTTCAAACATACACACTCATTATTTTTCTCCGGATTTCTGAACCTTTCAACTTGTAATTCATGTTTTTAACCCAGAAATTTTACGCTTTTACAATGAAACACACCCAATAAGTTTTAAAAGTGAGAGTGATGTGTGGGACCCTTCCCCCACAGGAGATGCTAACAGTGCAATGGCTCTGTAAATAGAAACCCAGACCTCCTCTGCAGTGGGTGCTGCCCAGGGTGTGGCCACACTCTGCGCCTGCACAGGAGATCAATTCATACCTGCAAAACTGGAAAAATTGCAGCTGACAGCAACCATGGAAGCAGCGAGGGCCAAGAGTGCAATGTAAATGAGACAGATTTTCTACTAGGTGAGTCACAGGAAACACTCCTGCCACAGTCTGGAGGCCCAGCTCACCCATCAGGAATGTAGGTCAAACTCCCTGGGTGAAGGGCTAGAGCTCAAGTGCCGAGGCAGAAGCCAGAGTTCCTAGGAGAGCAGGGAGGCTGGCCAGGACACAACCCAGCAACCCCTCTACTCGCCCTTGGGCACCGGCCCGGGCCTGTCATCCAACTAAGCCCCAGTTTCCATAGACCTGTGGTGAACTCAAGCCACAAGTGCCAGACAAGCTCTCCCTTATGTTTTGGACAAGTTGAGTTTATGTAGTAAGGGACGGTTTGCTCACCTAGCTCAGTCGACACAGGGGACCCGGTGGCAATCTCACCAATCTTGGCTACTCCGTCGTAGTAGGCTTTTCCTGCCAGGATCATAGCTAGACATGGAAGGTGACATAAAAGTTGTCACTTAGACAAGGAAAGGAGGAAGTGACACAGGTTTTTTCCCAAATACCCCTCAATCCCCTTCGGCTGCAGGAAGGCTCAGGCCGAGGCAGGTGTGCCTCTCAGAAGGCAGGGCTTGTGTTGAGAGTTGTGCTGGGGTAGAGGCTCCCACCCATGGGAGAGCCCCATAGTATCCTCACCTTGGACCAGTCTGAGGGAACCTTCATCATCTGGTGTTGGAAGTCCAGAGAAGGCCCTGCCTGCTCCTGACATCAGCTCCAGAGTGGATGTGATCCTGACATTGAAATAGGACTAGAACACATCCTCTCCAGCAAAAAGTCTTTTCCAAGCTATTTATCCCACAGTACTCCAGGCTGGAACATTTTAGTTAGGAAAACTTGTGTGAGGTGGCCTGGGAATTGCTTCTTTGTATGTTTACTTTTTCTACTGAAAAAGACATTCTGTATCACAAACAACAAATGTATTTATTGCCAGGGGAAAAATCTACAAAATGTGAAATATATTGGCATTCCAAAGTCTCTATTTTCTTTTCTTTTTTGTGTGCTCTACTTTATTTTTTGACAAAGATGGGAAATTTTTATCACTATACAAGTTGGTTTCTAATTATCTTAAAAATATTTCCCCCTTCAAATGGATTCTGAAATTTAAATTTTAACTATGTTTGACCTCCTTGGGAAAATTCATATGCTTTCTGAGACAAAGGCTACTCTGAATGGACAAACGGTAGCTGCTGATACCAACGGCTTCTCCCCCTTTGTAGGCCAGGTATGAGGGTTTTGAAGGTGTATAACAACCGTGCAAACTTTTCAAAAGACCTAGTCTGGGGAGTGGGATTTGGGGGAAAAGCACTTATTTTACTTAAAGATAAGTTCCTTATGTAGAAATTAGTTTCTCCTGGAGCCTCGGAGACCACAGGATTTTGGAACTAAAAGAGCCCCTAAGAATTCCCTTGTCCAGCCACTTCCTTTCACCAACAGGAAACCAGAGGCCATGCTGGCTGCTCTGCCCCAAGGTCTAATGGGAATCACCTTAACAAAGTAGATTTTGAAAGGCAGAAATTAAAAAAAAGGGGGGCGGGGAACACAGAATGAACGCATGTACAGATCCAGCCGAAGGTATTAGAAGTCAAAAAAGTAGTGTTTTTCTGACCAATTAATCTATTTTAGCATTTATTGCAGTTTGCTCTTACTATTATATATATGTATACAGGTTTAGAAAATGTAATGCTCTCCTATACTATTCTTTTATAAGATTAGGAATAACCTTAGAGTTTAATTATAAAAAGAACAACAATTAGCATTTATATAGACTTTTCAAGTCATTACTTTGTTAATCTACCCAACAGAGTTAAGACATTATTGGCCATTCACTAAGGGGAGTGAGTGCAGATATCTGGGACATGCCCAAGGTCAATGGTGAGTCAGCAGCCATGCACACAACTCCGGCCAGGGAACTTCAGTTTCTCAGTTCTAAATTATGGTGCTTTTTGACTCTTTGGTCTCAGCTAGAACTGAAGAAAAGATGACTCCACCTAAAAGCAAGAAGTGTAGCCAGTAAACTGTCAAGTTAATATATGTAGCATCTTAGTATGAAGATTTTAAATGGCAAAGTACTGATAAGCTGAAAAGCAAATTAGTGGGAGAATGGCATGCAGGATTACACAATATTTAAACAAAATTTTGGTTCACATCCACACATTAAATTGCAACTTTTCATTAACTCTTGATTTACATTTGATACCATGTAACCTTCTCAGTCTTGTAAAATATCTTTGTGATTATGATAAAATTTAATTAACTTAAAAATTGGCTGGGCACGGTGGTTCATGTCTATAATCCCAGCACTTTGAAAGGCCGAGATGAGAGGATTGCCTGAGCCCACAGGTTCGAGACCAGCCTGGGCAACATGGCAAGACCTCATCTCTACAATAAATCAAAAAATTAGCCTGGCATGGTAGCGTGTGCCTTTAGTTCCAGCTACTTAGAAGGCTGAGGCAGAAGGATCACCTGAGCCCAGCAGGTCAAGGCTGCGATAGCTGTGAACGTGCAACTGCACTCTAGTCTGAGCGACAGAGTTAAGACACCAACTCAAAAAAAAAAAAAAAAAAAAAAAAAAAATATATATATATATATATATATACCATATAGCTGGAACAAATAAAGAATACTATTTTCATAATTTTGCCTCCCTTTGTGAACACATTAAGATGTTTCTACTTGATGCTTATTGTTTTAAGGAATGAAGCATATTAGTTCTATTTTAGTGGTTGGCCAACTACATCAATCTACATTAATCTACATATCTCTACCTGATAATTTTTCCTTAAAACACAATTTCACTGGGTTACTGTTCTGCTCAAAAGCCTTCAATGACCTCCTACTGCCCATACCCCATACGCCCGAGTTCATGGCAGATTTTTGTGGTAAGGGTCATCCAGGAATCACACCTCCCAGAATTTCCAGGCTGAGTGGTGCCCTCCAGCACTGATGAGTGACATGGCCATGTGACTTACTTTGGGCAAAGAGATGTCAGCAAGCATGACTCCCACAGGGGCTTGATAGGTGCTAGGTATTGGGACTTGTACTTTTTGGACATCACTGCTATCAAATGAGGACCCAGTCTTGCCTCCTTGAAGGGAAAGACTCCATGGGGAAAGAGTACACCCAGTACACAGCCCCAAGCCTGGTGCAGGTCCCAGCTGACTACAGATGCGGGAGTGAGTCCCAGGTAAACTGCCTTACCTTTACATGAGAAATAATAAACTATTGTTGTCTTAAGCTACCAAGTTTAGGACAGTTTGTTGTGTAGCAAGAGATGATTGACTCTGCATTCTAAGGCATACATGATCTGACCCTATCCCACCTACACCCCAACAGTACCTCATCATGCCAGTGTAGGCCCCAGGTCCTAGTTTGGCTGCTGTCTTTTCTGCCTGAGGCAGTGTCTGTCTGCTGAAACCCAACACGTCAGCTAGCTCTCCTTCTGCAAGGTCTCCTGACTGCTCTAGTCCACATTGACCCCTACTGCTCAAATTCCTGACACCAGTCTATACACTGCTCTAAGCTATTCACATATGGCCCTGCAGTCTAGCCTAACTGCTGACCGCATATCTGGCAGCCTCAACTATACATCAAATTCTTACCAAGGACTTTATAAAAATTATCTAACTTTCTCAATATCTTTAGGCAAAAGCACAAGCAGGTGGCCTGCAGAAATTCTGGGACTACTTTATGAAGTACAGAATACTCCCCAGGAGGTATTAAAGTGGTAAGAGCTGGGCAACCCCCTCGGGTCACCTCCCACTGTGGGAGCTTTTCTGTCCTCTTAATAAATCCTGCTTTCTAAAAAAAAAAAAGTGGTAGGAGCCCTTTGGAGAGAGGTCTAGTCAGCAGGAAGCTAAGCTGTGGGCAGTTCCCTGACTCACCTTGTAAAACTCTGCCTCTTGAGAGGTAGCTCATGCTAGAAAGAAAAAAAAAACAAAAACACCACTGCAGTTCACAGTGATTTCCTTTAGCAGGACGTCTAAAGCAATGACTTTGTGACCTTGTGACCAAACAATCACTGAGGGAGAGTCAGCAGTACAAGGCTCTGGCTCTCTGGAGGAGGAGGTGTGCCCATGGAGTCACTGATACTGCTAGAAGGGTGGGGGACAAACCCCAGACCTGCTTCCTGACACCAGAAGCCCCAAAAGCACAGGGGTGCATAAGAAAGTAAATAAGTGTACTTTCCAGTGACTACTACGATAGTGCTCCTCCTTCTCAAAGTCCAAAGTCTAGCCAGCGTACCTCCCTCCTTGGTGCATACATGCTCATGTTGAGGGTGTGTGAGGCCACAGGTATATTTTCAAAATATCAACAGGGAGCAGCCAAAGGTGGAGTATGGTAAAAGAGAAATAAAAGATAAGGGGAATACACATAGCTTGATCTGAAAGCTCCTTCAAATCTAAAACGGTAGGAATCTAAATTTTCTACTTATGTAGTGGGTGGTCTTAGTGAACCAGGGTAGAAGGTGAAACTGAGGTCTGAATATTTTGGGAGTGACACTTGCTATAAAGGGAGAATTGTCTTGACCACGTTAGATTTTGTTGATTGCTGGTATTTTAAGTTTTAAGGTGATCACTGATGTATTATAAAACCTCTCAGAAAAATATATATCAGCTTCTTCAATGGCAACCTCTTCAAACTAGCAACAATGCTGGTTCAAAAGAGGCAAATATCAATACCCACATTTATTTTAAATGAAGCTTTTGTTTTAAAATGAGAATCTAAGTCCAACTTTTATTACTAATTATTATTTTTTGCTTTTTTTTTTTGAGTTGGAGTCTTACTCTGTTGCCCAAGCTGGAGTGCAGTGGCATGATCACACGGTTCACTGCATCCTTGACCTCCTAGGCTCAAGTGATTCTTCCACCTTAGCCTCCCAAGTAACTTGACCACCGATACCACCATGCCTAACTAATTAAAAAAAATTTTTTTGTAGAGATGAGGTCTTGCTACGTTGCCCAGGCTAGTCGTCAACCCCTGGGTTCAAGCAATTTTCCTACCTTGGCCTCCCAAACTGTTGGGATTATAGGTGTGAGCCACCGTGCCCGGATGCAACCTTTATATGTTTTGCTATTTAGGTTAAAAATATTATCTTTCATATTGCTATCAAAAGTGGCAAATCAAAAAAAAGATTGTAGAAAGTGATATATCTAAAGATAAGAAATTCTGCTATATAAACAAAAGAATAATTCCTATGTGGCAAGACATTAACATATACACATTTTAAGCACACACTTTATATCTGTTATTAGTTTACAAAGAATTTGGCTTAAAAAGTAGAAAACATGGTTTGAGAGTTAAAATACATCACTTACAGTAGCCTCACTATCATTCAATTAGCTCATAACAAATACACTAATATCACTGTACGCTGTCACTGCAAAGTTCTATAGATTAAATTAATTGAAAATAATTTCAACCATTTAAAGATATTTTAAAACTCAATATTAAGCTAAGTAAAATATTTACTGAATGGCTTTCATGTGTGCCTTATATTCATCAATTTACAAAAACAGACTTACCATTAACAGCTTTTTCATAATTTTTTCCTAGGTTTATTAAATTTCGTAGCCCAGGATTGAACTGTTCCATAACATTCTGACAAACAAATAAACAAAACACAAATTAATAAAACAAACAGCAGACCAAGTAAGTAGTCTTCAGATTTTGTCACTGTGTGGCCTAGGACGCCTAAGTGTACTTAACAGTATAGTCCACAAAGGAATGAACACTGATTTAAAAATCATGAAGAAAACATATTTCTTTACCTGGTAGAACAGGAGTGTTCACACATGGCAAGGTGTAGGTAATCCTTCTAGTTCTCAGTTGCCCAAGGGGCTTCCTAGAACCTACTATAAATGGAGCAAGCAGCAGACATTCATGTCTCTACCATACCCGCAGGGACAGTGGCATGATCAACTACCTGAACTTAATTGTAAGTGCAACATTTTGGCTATCAAGTCAATAGAAATTTCCAAGAGATTTTGTTTTTATTTTGCTTAATTACTTGGGGGCGGGAGCATGTGGGGGTGGGTACTGTGAAGGGCCACAGAACACCCTGCCTGGAACCTTCTTTCTAAGTGGTTCTCTAAGTACCTGTGGAGTAACTACCACGGGCCAGGCCCTGAACACACACCTAAGGTGAGAAGACATGATTCCCTGTTCATGGATTTCATGATGCAATCAGTATCCATGGCTTTCATTTTAAAATGTGTCATTCCTGTATCACTAGAGAGTCATAAAGACAAATGCTATGACAAGTATAAGATGTGTGATTCTTTAGAATGTTGGTCTAAATTTAAAATCACCCCAAATCTGAAGTACTGACAACAAAGCATTCTTATGATGCTCCGACTTCAAGACTCAGAATGCATGGCGACTGTACGTACTTGTCCATCTACGAACAATGGGCTTCACGATGTAAATTATTCCAAATCAATCATTCACATCTCATTGCCCCCTCTCCCCAAATGCAACTTGTTTATAGATGACCAGATGAGAAAAAGAATAAAAAATGACCCCACATTCTACAGGGCAGAAACTTTACACCTGTGCTCTTCAGAATAAAGTTTCTCCATTATGAATTAAGAGTGCGAGAACATGACAACTTTAAACAGTGATAAAGGCTGATGATGAAAGACAATCCTTGCTTCAGTCTTTCCACACTCAGGTCTTGCTCCCAAGAGTAAGTACTTCCAACTAAGCTGTTACTCTTGCATTTATTGCCATTTAGTATTCTTGATTCCTCAATTTTGGACAATAATTCCCAGCTTTCTCCCACAGTAGTGAGGACTTCACTCTCCACACCATCCACTTTCCCTTTCCAATCCCTTCTGCATAATTAAATGGCATTAAAAAAATTTTTTTTTTTTGAGTTGGAGTCTCATTCTGTTGCCCAGGTTGGAGTGCAGTGGCATAATCACAGCTCACTGCATCCTTGATCTCCTAGGCTCAAGATGCCACCATGCCTAGCTAATTTTAAAAAAATTTTTTTGTAGAGATGAGGTCTTGCTATGTTGCCCAGGCTAGTTGTCAACTCCTGGGTTCATGCAATCCTCCTGCCTTGGCCTCTGAAACCGCTGGGATTACAGGTGTGAGTCACCAAGCCTGGCTGTAACCTCAACCTGCTGGGTTCAGGAGATCCTTCTGCCTCAGTCTTCCTAGTAGCTGGAAATACAGGTGCATACCACCACACCCGGCTAATTTTTTGATTTATTATAGAAACGAAGTCTTGCCAAGTTGCCCGGGCTGGTCTCAAACCCCTGGCCTCAGGCAATCCTCTTGACTCTGACTCCCAAAGTGCTGGGATTACAGATGTGAGCTACTGCGCCAGGCTTCAATGGCAATTTTCTGATGAATCAGTAGTCAGTGCTTATTATGACTTTGTAAATATTGGTAACTATAATGCAAGAAATGTACTAAGGATTACATTTCCTTTCTTGATAGAGCCATTTTGTTTTTTCCTGAGATTAATTGTCTCATTCTCCCCCCTTGCTTAGTTTTCTTTTTTCTTTCTTTTGAGTTGGAGTCTCACTCTGTCACCCAGGCTGGAGTGCAGTGGCACGATCATAGCCACCACAGTCTCAACCTACTGGGCTCAGGTGATCCTTCTGCTTCAGTCTTCCAAGTAGCTGGAACTACAGGCATGTGCCATCATGCCCGGCTTATGTTTTGATTTATTGTAGAGATGAGGTCTCAGCAAGTTGTCCAGGCTGGTCTCGAACCCATGGGCTAAGGCAATCTTCTTATTTCAGCCTCCCAAAGTGCTGAGATTATAAGCATGAGCCACTGCACCCAGCCTTTGCTTAATTTTCTATGTATCTACCTTAAATTTTTCCACTTGCATTATCAAAGCTAGCAGAGTCCTATCAATATCACTTTTCAAATGTACATAATTGCAAGCTAATCTTGCATTCCATTTTTTCCCCCAGAACTCCTCCAAGGACTCTTTGTCCTCTTGCTCAGTCTGTCCTGACTGTCCCTGCCACACTGTTACCCTGACATGGCCCTTTCTGGTGGCCTGTGCCACAGTTCTCCTTAGCTGGATCCATATCATCCTCTTTCTTCCTTCCGTTCTTTTTCCTGGAGATCATTCTCCAAAAAGTGATCTAAGAAATGGTGCACATGAGGTAAATGAGTCCCTATTCATCTGAAATTACCTTTACCTTGGCATTTGCTTGCTATTTTGCTGAGTAGAGCATAATAGATTGAAATGATTTTCCTTAGAATATTAAAGAAACTGCTCCACTGTTTTTAGCATCCAGTTCTGCTGTTGAGAAGTCAGCTGTCAGTTCCTTTGAATATGACTTTTTTTAAAAGTTTATTTCTGGAAGCCTTCTCTTTATTCCTAGGTTCTGAAACTGACTAATGGTCTGTTCTCATTGTGGGTATTTTTTTTTTTCCTCATTTGTTTTACTGGACACTCAATGGGACCCTATCCATGTGAAAAATTATGTCCTTCAGGTCTGAAAAATGTTCCTATTTTACTTCTTGTCTCGTCATTCTTTCTGGAACTCTAATGAGGATTTTACACATCCTGGATTTATTCTCTAATACTTTATCTTCTTCCATTTCCCCCTTTCTATATTTTTGTTCTATTATCTCTGACAGATATCCTCAACTTTTTTTTTTTTTTGCGTTGGAGTCTCACTCTGTCGCCCAGACTGGAGTGCAGTGGCCGCTCCCGGCCATCACAGCCTCGACCTGCTGGGCTCCGGCAATCCTTCCGCCTCAGCCTTCCAAGTAGTTGGAACTACAGGCACGCTACCATGCACGGCTAATTTTTTGATTTATTGTAGAGATGAGGTCTCGCCAAGTTGCCCAGGCAGGTCTTGAACCCGTGGGCTCAGGCAATCCACTCACCTCGGCCTCCCAAAGCACAGGATTACAGGCTGAGCCACCGAGCCTGGCTAAGGATGCTAAACTTTTATCAGGCTCTATAGATATTTATTTCTGTCATTCAACTTTTTTAAAGCTTAGTTTTTATTTTTATCAGACTTACACATAGTTTGAAGAGCAAATATATTTTACGACTATTATTAAAACCCCAGTCACCTCTGTTATCATCATTTTATGTTCCGTGAAATTAACCACTTTCAACCCTTTTAACGGATTCTTTTAGTAATTTTTTTCCACATCTGTAAATAATATACTTGTATTGCTATTTATTGATTTTTTTAAATTTTGGTTTTAAGCAATATTCATTGATTTCTCTCTATGGAAATATGTATATCATTCTGAGCTCTTCAATCTGAAAGTGTTACAGTCTGTTTCTATTATTTAGAAAGATACTTTAAATGCATTTTTCATACAGCTCTAAGTTATTATTCTCCTATACAACATGACTTTAATCATACACGTCCAGAATTGCATGCCATTGTTATCCAGAATTTGTTTCGTCTTGTTTTATTAATCCCACAAATGAGAAATTATTATTATTTAATAAATTCAATGTTTCTTTAGATATATTTACATATTTACCATTTTCTTTGCCCATTGAATCATCTTTTAGCTAGTATTATTTTTCTTCTACTTGAAATAAATCTGCTATAATTTCCTTTAGTGGAGGTGATAAACTCAATTTTGATGGTCTCAAGATGTTTTGGAAAGGTAGCTTTGCTGAGCTTACAATTCCAGTTTTCTCTAACTGTAAGCACATGGAAAATATTTATCTGCTGTCTTTTGGCTTCCATTCTTGTTGCTGAGAAATCAGCTGTTAGTCTAATTATCACCTTCTATGGATGATTTGTCATATTCTCCCCCCTATGGTTGCTTTTAAGACCTAGTCTTCATTTGTGGTTTTCTGTAGTTTCACTATGACATAGATATATGTTTCTTTTTTATTTAGCCTCCTAGGATTTGTTGGCCTTCCTTAGTCTGAGGATTCATGCCTTTCATCAGTTTGTGAACATTTCCAGCCATTACCTTTTTGAATATTGCTGCTGCTGCTTTCTCTCTCTTCTCCTAGAACTCCAGTTAGATGTGTGTTGGACTTTCTCACACTATCTTCTTTGTCTCATATCCTCTTTTTCATAGTTTCTGTCTTTTAATCTAATTGTGGGTATTCTCTTGCCATCTGTTTTCTAATTCTTAATTCTCACTTCAGCCACATCTAATCTGCTATTGAGTTTGTTAATTTCAATTATTATATCTTTTAATTTCTGGACTTTCCAGTGAGGTCTCTTTCAAATATTTTTGTTATCATTATTTATAGTGTTTTTTCTTCTTTTATATCCTTCTTTGTCTGTTAATTCCAGTATTTGAAATCTTTGCTTATCTAATTTGCTGACTTCTGCTCATGGATGCCTTGGCTCTTTGTATATTTGGGATTTTTGACTGTAGTGTCTTGTTCCTTAGAATTTTGTCAATAAATGATGAAAACTGGGTTGAAGGTATGCTCATCTGGAGAGCATTTGTATTTGTTTCTATCCAAGGCACTATCCATTAGGGCCACTTCTTCCATTATTAATAGGATGTTTGTGTATATAATTGAGATATAACTTACACACTATAAAGTTCACCCCTTTAAAATGTTTAATTCAGTGGTTATTAGTATATTTAAAAGGTTCAGGACTACTTTTAAGTACATCTTCAGCTTGAGGTTTAGACCGTACAGGTAATGTGAATTTGTCCTGCACCCCCACATAAGGGCTAGCTTTATGGCTATACATTCTCGGGTGAGATTTATTTTTTCTTTCACCTGAAATCAAGATTGAAGGGCCAGGTTTCTTTGCTGTCTCCTTTTGCAGGGAAGGCTCATTTCTATTTGCCTTGCACCTAAGGCATAACTCAGCTTTACACAGTGGTTTCCTTTCAGACTCCCTACTTGAGAATTTTATCTCCTATCTTCTGGCCATCAGAATAGAAGTTCAAGGTCACAAATGTTGAACAGGGTCCCCCAGGGCAGCTGCCAGCTTCACTCTTAGCTCACTTCTCTGAATTCCTGCTCATGGTTCATTTTTGGCCTCAGAAGATTTGATTATTTACTTACTTGCCAGCTCAGCAATGCATTTAGAAATTTCTGAAAAAATACTTTATTCAGCATTTTTAATTGTTTATAGTGGCAGGCTTATTGAGTATACTGCAGGACTATTGTCTGCCTTTTCATTTTGTTTACAGTGTGCATTTTTTCTTTCTTACGTCTTTGGTCAGCCCTCCAGAGAGAGGGCATGGTTCAGTGTGAGCCGTGTCCTGTCTGCATGTGGCCGTTCTTTCCCTCTTGGAGACTATAGTGAGACTCCTCGAGCTGATTAGGGTCTAGGACTTCCATTTCTATTCCTTGAAGAAGGGGACGTAGCTGCTTCTTCAAAGGCCCAGGCCACACTCACCAATGACTGAGTCTAGCACTTGTCTTCAGGCTGTCATAGAGCCAAGTTCATTACCTTCTCTGTGCTCATGGCTTACCAGCTTTAAGGCATGAGTTTTGAGTCCTTTCTGCCTCCCACAATCACTTTAGAAGAACTGATAACTTCTTTCAGTGTGCTCAGTTAACCAATTGGATAGAGAAAGCAACCTCAAACCCTTCACCTCCTCCCGGGAGGCCAGCTTGCCTTTGCAGCTCAGAGAGATAGAACAGAGGGAACTGCCCTATAGGTCACTGCTGTCTGTCGCCTCAGGGTCTCAAGTTGAACTTATGGGTCTTGTGGCTGGCCCTGGAAGCACCCTTCCATATCCCATTTCTAGCTGAGTGGACCTTGCCTGTCTGGAGTTGGGCCCCAGAGGAGCCCAGATATGCCCGGCAACTTCTCTCCCCCTCTAGGAAGCCTCTGTTAATTATCACCTACAGGAAGCAGGATAGGAAGCATAAAAACAGTTCTTTTCAAGGCATTTGAGGAGGAAGTGATTCCCTTAGGAAAGTTTGTCAAAATCTCTTATGGTAGGTTTTTTTTTAGTCACCACCTGCCCCTAATCCCAAATAAGTAAGCCGTGGCTTCTGGTAGGAGTGGACCAGAGTGGGGGAAAATGTTCAGAACCATCAACCTAGAATCGCACGGCCTAGAAAGGCAGCCACTAGTTAGTTATGTGAGCTTATGGAGCTCTTGAAATGTGGCTAGTGAAATACTTGCTGGATCTCAAAGGTTTAATACCAAAAAAAGAATGTTTTTGTATCAGTTACATGTTGGAAGGATACTATTTTGGATATGTTGAATGAAATAAAATATTTATTAACATTAATTTCATGTTTCATTTTAAAAATGTGGCTCCTACAGTGATAATGACAGCTAAGCTTTGGGCTAACTTCCCCTCAGCCACAGGGTGATTTCCCTGGTCACCAAGGCAGGGCATGCATGTTGGGGTTTCCTTTACCTTTCCTATGGGTTGTACCAAAACATCCACCTAAGTGATTTTATTTGAACCTTTCTTTCAAATAAAGAAATTTTATGTCCCCCCCAAAATAAACAAATAAAATATCTAGTAGCTTAAAGAAATGTGGCTCCTGGAAAATTTAAAGTTACATGTGTGGATTGTGTTTGTGACATGCTATCTCTTACGCAGCACTGATCTAAAAGATGACTTATTCTGTGTGTTTGTGTGTGTGTGTGTGATATTCAGATACAAACTGCAGGTTCTGCCTGCAGCCTCTACTTGTCAGATGGTTTGCCATTTTGCCTGAGTTATATAAATAGAAGTCATTTCATTCATTCCCATGGAGGTTTCTCAGTAGTGCCCACAACCCCTAGTCCTAAGCAGAAAGAGAAATATCAATCCCAAATGGGATTAAACAAATACCTGTCAGGTCCTTACCTCAGTGTTTGGCACATAAACACACATACGTGTTTGTATTATTATTATTTTTACAATTAAAAAAATTTTAGTGACAGGGTCTTGCTATGTTGCCCAGGCTGAACTTGAACTCTGGAGTAGCTAGGACTACAGATGTACAGTACTACATCTAGCTTGCTATTGTTATTATTAAATCTAAACTCTCTTTTGAAGCCTGCTGTTTTAATTCAATAATGCCTGTAGAAAATATTTATTTTATGCCATCATTTTAATGACTACACAATGTCCTTTCATATGAATCCTGTATACTCGAACTGATTTAATTGATATCCTACTGTAGAGTTTTTAGGTCCTTCCTTCCCTACTTCCTTCCTTCTCCTTCCTTTTTTCCTTCTTTCCTTCCTTCCCTTTCTCCCTCTCCCTCCCTCCCTCTCCCTTTCTCTCCCTTCCTTCTCCCTTCCTTCCTTTTTCCCTTCCTCCCTCCTTTCCTTCTTCCTTCTCTTTCCTTCCTCCCTCTCTCCCTCCCTCCCTTCCTTCTTTCCTTCCTTCCTTCCGCTATTGTAAACAGTGCTGCAATGAACATTTAGGTAGCTAAATCTTTATCCACATTCTTGAATATTTCCTTCAGATAAATTCAAAGAAGAAGAAATTACTGCCTCAAATCTATTCACATTTCAACAATTTTAGTAATATTGCCAGATCCTTCACAAGTTTTATCAGAATTGTGCATGTCTTGCCTCCCGCCTGCAAGAGTAGGTGTCTGGATGAAGGACTGCCAGCTTTTCTCTCTCTACCACCCTAGAAGGCACAGTTCATAACCTTGGCATGTAGGAGGGGTCTCCTTTCCTCTGCTACCACCTGACCTTCCTCCTCCTGCCTCTCTCTGAGCCTGCCCAGGTGCCAGGGGTTCAAGTGCTCTTCACTGAGCCCTTTGTTGATCCCTGTCAACTTTAATCATTTATTCCATGAACTATAAAATTTTTTTTTGAGACAGGGTCTCACTGTGTTGTCCAGGCTGGTGTCAAATTCCTGGGCTCAAGCGATCTTCTCACCTTAACTTCCTAAGTAACTAGGGTTACAGATGCATGCCACTGTGCCCCACTGTACTATACAATTTAACCCTATGTTGTACTGTTGCTTCATAATTTCTTCCACTGGATTATAAGAATAATTAATGTGGGGGGAAAAGGAAGGTGAAATTATTTTCCTTGCATCCACTCTCTTGATATATCCTGGTGTCTTTTTTGAAGGTTTACTTTTGTTTTCAGAAGCCAGCAAGCTCTCCCTGATGCATTTTCTTCTTATTTCAGCTGCTATAGAGAGCCATTGGCTAGAAAGTAACACTGAACCCCACAAAGAAAACATCACTTTCCATCAGAGTCAAGAGGACTTTTCAACAATGGCTTCCAAAGAGGGTGTGATGGTTGAGACCGCTGGAAAAAGCCATGCTTCTTCGAATGCTCCAGAAAACCGCACTCTACTAACAGAAACAGCAGATGCTGAAGGAAGGAATGATTCTTCAAGTAGAACTAACTTCACCATTTCCCCCGTTGGACACTCGTCTGAGATAGCAACAGCTCTGAATTCCCAGAGCAGCACCTTGGGTGAGTTTGTGCTGATGATGCTCATTTCATTCAGGCATATCCAGTCCTGTAAAACACAATGTCTGTCACCTTACCCCTCTTCTGAGCCATTGTGGCCATCCAAGAGTCCTGGGCAGAGGTGAGTAAGACCTGTGACTTAGGCCCCACTGTTGGCATGCTGTAAATACAGACTAGTCGAGGGTGCAGATTTGCCAAGGAGCCTGGCCGATCCTGTAGCATCTATAATCCGTGTCCAGTTGGAATCCAAATCTTGTCCCTCCTCCGGAGATCCTGCCACACACTATGATCTCAGCAGCACCGAGTCTCGTGGGGTGCATAGCTGGTAAAGAAAGCCAGGCTTAGGTTTGTTTGTGTTGATGTGGCTCAGATGGTTGTCCTTGCTCCAGTCTGCACAGCTTGGTGGTTTGCTGTTTTTAGCAAAGAATTTCAAGAAGGTGCTGGGGTTTAATGGTTAGGATTTGACTGAGGAAGAGAACATGAAGAAAACCAGCACTGATTAGGTACCTACTACATACCACCATGTCGATTCTCTTAGCCCATGATGAGGTCATGTTATTCTCAGTTTAGGCATTTGGACTGAAGCTCAGAGAAGTCAATTAACCCAACATGTGTAAGTCAAACAGTTAACAGGTTTCAGAGCTGGGGTCTGAGTGAGGTGGCAGGGCCAACTGAGTATTGGAATGCCCGGACAATGGGAGTGGAGGTTCAGAGGAGAAAAAGACAGATGTGGCCTCTTTGAGGGGAGGCAAGGCCAGCAGCCTCCCTTGGCAAGGGCGTAAGTTGCCCACAGAGCAGAGGAGGAGCAAGGAGAACAGTGTGGATGAGTTTAGGGACAGTCATGGAGGACTTTGAACAATAGGTAGTTTAGATTTGATGTAGTGGGGAGAGTTGTTGAAGACTTTTAAACAAGGAAGTGACATGACTACAGCGAATTGAGGGAGGATTTGCCTGACAGGCAGGTACAAGATGTCTGGCATGGGGATGGGAGGATGGAGGTTAGGGAGACCCTCTTGGCGGACACAGAGATCCAGACACTGGGTGCTGAGATATGGCCACAGGAACGAAGAGGAAGAGATTGGAAAGAGATGTCACCAAGGAAAAACGATAGGACGCGATGATGACCTGAAAGTAGAGGATGAAGCCATTGAAGATGACTCTATAGTTTCATGTCCTAGTGACAGGAGGTCTGGTTGGGGAAACTGAATTCCATAAAGAATATATGTTAAAGCATTTTATATTCTATTCATGAATGATGGCTATAGGATTCAGAAACTCTGCATATGATATTGCCTGGTTTTATTGGTCATCTAGGTACTAGGAATTTTGTTTATATTGAATTCAAGTAAATTCTGGGACCAACTTTGTGAAATGTGGGTGATGGGTCATGATGATCAGATTCTGATTTCTGATTCCATATTATCTGATACTTAACTCCATTGTGCCCCTTTTCTGATAACGTTATCAAAAAATGCAAAGTCTTAGTGAGATCTAAAGATAGTCTTTGTGTTGACTTGTGGTCTCTCAGGAGTTCATTTTTTTTTTTGAGTTGGAGTCTCACTCTGTCGCCCAGACTAGAGTGCAGTGGCCGCTCCCGGCCACCGCAGCCTCAACCTGCTGGGCTCCGGCGATCCTTCCGCCTCAGCCTTCCAAGTAGCTGGAACTACAGGTGCACGCTACCACACCCAGCTAATTTTTTGATTTATTGTAGAGATGAGGTCTCGCTTGCCCAGGCGGGTCTCGAACCCGCGGGCTCAGGCAGTCCACTCACCTCAGCCTCCCAAGGGTGCGGGATTACAGGCTGAGCCACTGAGCCCGGCTAGGAGTTCATTTTTTATGGAATGAAATAAAAAAAATTATTTCTCCTAATTTCTTCTTATGTCCATGTATTTTGTAAAAGTCAGAGTTGAATCCCTAAAAGCATATGAGGACATTTTGAAGTCTGCTGTTGGAGTTTTAATTGTTGCTATCTGCTTTCAGCCTTGGAAAGTCTTCCCCTGCCATCCAGTGGCTCAGGGTCCGAAGGAAGAACTGCCTCCTTTCAAGTGAAGAGTGGAACATCCCAGGGCTTGGGCTCACCGGAGAGGGAGTCGGGGCTCTTGGGAGAAGTGACTGTGCACACTCAAGTGGCTGCCACCTCTGCATTGAGCCAGTCTTCTTTTCCTGCTTTGGAGATGGGAGAGCCGACCACACTCTCTAGGAAGAGAGCCTCTTCAGGACCAGAACTCTCCTCGCTGCATGTCCTCAGGACATCTGCTTATTCTGCTCTCTCAGACCATTCCTCATGTGAGTCCTCCTCTCCCTGGCTTCACACTCTAAGGTCATTCAAAACAGACACAACAAATGTGGATAGCTACTAGTTACATACTCGTAATGGGGACAAGAGGAAAAGACATTAAGACAAAATGCCATTCCTCTAATGCCAAGTATTTGGGAGTGAAAGTATGTACAACCTACAGTTTTTCTCAGTATTGAAGTTCATGTTTAAAATATGTTTTAACTGTATTATATGGAGGGGAATAATGTTTAGTCTGCAGCTGCTCTGAGCCTTTCTGTTCACCACACTGTTTCCCTACTCTCCCATTCCATTTACACATGTACAATAATGACTGTGTTATTGGCATATATTCTTGTACAAGAGGCCACATCTTGGGGTGCATGAAATGGTGAGCATTGTGCCATTTGATTAAGAGTTAGATTTTGATGTCTTTATTTTTGCAAAGATGTTTCTTCAGGCCGGGTGCAATGGCTCACACCTATGATCCTAGCACTTTGGGAGGCCGAGGCGAGAGGATGGCTTGAGCCTAGGAATTCGAGACTGGCCTAGGCAACATCTCTACCAATGCGAGACCTCATCTCTATCAAAAATAAAAAAATTAGCTGGGCATGGTGGTACATGCCTATCATCCCAGCTACTTGGGAGGCTGAGGTAGAGGGATAGTCTGAGCCCAGGAGGTCAAGGCTGAGGTGAGCTGTGATTGTGCCACTGCACTTCCAGCCTGGGACATAGAATGAGACTCCACCTTAAAAAAAAAGAAAGAAAAAATGTTTTCTTCAGTGGCAAAGAAAACATGGGTATTCATTTTCCTAGGCATCATTTTGAAAAAATAACGCAATGCAGGTGTTATCAGGGCATGATGTTAGTATCTGCAGCTGTGGAGTGCTCACCTCTCTGCCACTCCAGTTCCTATGCATCAGTGAAGGCTCAGCTCAAGAATTCCATTTCCATGAGCCCTTCTTTAACCCTTTGGTCCTCTGTGCTCTACACCTCATCGTACCAGGTTGTCTAATGCCTCTACCCAGAGAGGTTGTGCTCCTTTTGAGGACACAGGCTGTGCCTATTACTTCTCTTAGGTTCCCCACTGCCCCAGAATGGGGTGTAGCTGATAAGAGATGGGGATTCATGGGTGCCCAGATACCCTCACAGGGCACATCCTGCCTGGGCCAAGGAGAATGTTGGAAACTGCCCATCTTTTTTCTTGTTTTCTTTTATTCAGCGCCATTGTATGCTGCTTGTGTTTTCATCCTCATGCCATAAGGAGCAGGACAGAAAAGGTTGGAAGTATTCTTGGGAAATAGATAATTAGGTTGCTTCAGAAATTACCACTTCAAAATTTTTGTGGGTCAGAGGTTTTTAGGAGTACCTTTTGCAAGTCTAGGAGTTTGAGTTTATGTCATCAAAGCAAAAACTCAACCCAGAGTGCTTTCTGGAATACCTATTTAGAGCAGCCAGTTCCTCTTCCATGTACTCTGTATACAATTTTATGCTGACTGAGTTTGGATATAATCTATGATTCATGTTTTTAGAAGATTGTTTTTTAAGAGTATTCATAAACATTGGTTGGATTGGATAAAAGCTATGGTCCTTTCCAACTTCAAAGTTCTGTGGTTCAGTGATTTACAACCAACTTTACTCAGCAGTAGAAAGGAAACATTTTCTAGGAAGCTACACTTTGGTTCTGATCAGGGTCGTTTAATATTTATAATTTAAATTCAACCTACTGCTGTGGTATGTTTGAAAATCAGCTTATGTTTCCAACTTTACTGGACGTGACTCTGTATTCATCTATATTTTCCATAACTAAAAATATAATTTTCCTCAAATTCTTTGAGCATTTTTTTTTTTTGAGTTGGGGTCTTACTCTGTTGCCCTGGCTGGAGTGCAGTGGCATGATCAGGCAATCAAACTCACAGCAGTCTCGACCTCCTGGGCTCAGGCTATCCTTCTGTTTCAGCCTCCCAAGCAGCTGGGACTATATGCATGCACCACCAAATCCAGCTAATTTTTTGATTTTTCTGTAGAGGTGAGGTCTCGCTATGTTGCCCAGATTGGTCTCGAACTCCTAGGCTCAAGCGATCCTCCTTCCTTGGCCTCCCACAGTGCTGGGATTACAGGCATGAGCCACAATGCCTGGCCATTTGTCCTTTTAGAGCCTTATACTTTAAATTGTTGGAGAGTTCCACCATATTCTTTCATATTCTTTGAGTCTCTTTCTGAGCATTTTTCTTCCTTTTTAGTGAATGGGTGTGTTCCGCTCTAGGTAGAGTCCTAGCACCCTCTTAGATATTTGAGAAGGCTCTGGGTGCTATTAAAAGGGGTTATCACTAGGCATCCAAGTACATCTGAATCCAGGCTGCCAGCCTCCCCTCCTCCCTGTGGTGATGCAGAAGATACACACACAAGGCCCTGAGGCTACATGGAAAACTGCTGGACTTTTAAAGCTAGACTGGCACCTGCTAGCCCACTAAACAGAGTCCGCCTCTTGAATCTGAGTTTTGAGAATTACTATCCCTTTCTGACTATAGGATACAGGAGCTCGAGGCGTTTGGGCAAGAGTGTTGAGAGAGGGCCAGCAGACCCTCCCAAAGGCAGACCAAGGTTCGACCCAGTCTGGCTAGCCAGATCTGAGAAAACAAAAACGAAGCGGGAATGCAGCGGGGACTTGTGCCTTCTGACGCTTGGCCACGCCATCCACTCGTAATTATGACCCGGTGAAGAGCCTGGCACCAGGAGGGCGGGGCTCCTTATTTGAAGCATGAAGGGATTTGACCAGATCTGAAAGATCCTTTCCAGCTTCCACATCTGTTACTCCACACACATTCAGCCTTGGTATTCTGTGCCTCCTTTCTCTCCCCACTCAGCTACACAGACACATGTGTGCAGCACAACCTCTTCCAAGACTGGGGTAATAGCAGGTATAGGCCCAGGCAGTGGAAGTAGATTTTTAAAAAGATACTGAAAACCATGTGAAATTATCCTTCTTGCTGATTTTCATCTTGTGCTACTTTGTATCTTTTTATACATTCCATTTTTAAAAATAATGACCTGGTACTATTTGATTGTTGACGGGGGCGGGGGGGGGGGAGGTAAAGAAAGCAACAAAACAAGGGGGGAAAAACTCTCTTTTGAAGGTGGAAAGAGGTATGTGTTCATTGAATTGTGTGAGAGTGGCTACAATTGAGCACTAAATTTAGTGCTGAGCTTCCTGGAAACCAGGGCACAAAGGGAAACCGGGTGGGGCATGTGATTGTTGTCAGATAAAGTAAGCATACGGTTTTATCCATAGGCAGAAATGCTTTGGGGGCTGTGAATTCTAAGAGGACTATTAAGAAATGTTGAGGATTGTAATGGAAAGTGCCGTCAATTGCTGTTTTGTGGAAATTGTGCTAGTGTTCTTTATAGGTGATATTTTATATAGATTCTCAATAGGAGCTAAGGGTATAATAATAGATCTCAACTTATGAAAGTATTTCTGTGGGCAGCTAAGCTAATGTGGTCTGGGCAAATTGCTTTGTGGTGATTTCACTTTGTAAAGAGAAAGCATAAATAACTCAGAAGATTGTAGATTAGGCATATCTGTCTCAAATATCAGCTATTTCAGCTGTGCTTTTGGCAAGTCCTGGATAGCAGTCAAGATTGAGCATTCTGATACAGTCCTGAGGTCCCAGTATTTTGTGCTGTGACTGGAGAGTGACCCCATACTTTTACCAGATGAGTAAGATTCTTTCCACCTCCCGAATAAAGATTAGGAACTTGGCTTGTTTCTGTCCCCAGATGGATGGCCTTCCTACTTTTGAATGGTTGCTTCATGAGTAGATATGTGCAAGGAAGGGCAATTATTAAATAACCAAGAATGACAGCCTGCTGATTAGTAATGTGGTAAATTCCCCTGGGTTTATTTAGTAGGTGCCCATTTAGTAATGTAAGTGGTGATTGTAGATTAGTTTGACCAAACATTTCTTCTTCTCATTGAAAATCACCAACTCTCCAGAAATGTTTGAACACATTTCATAGCTTTACTGTGAGGATTGAGTGAGATTCATCTAAAGAACTCGGTACAATGCCTGGCACATCATAATTGGTCAGTAAATGGTAGCTTTTTATAATTATGATAATGAGATCATGAGATGAAGAAGCAATGTTCTATAGAGCTCTCAGGGTCAGGGGAAAATGGAGCCATTTTCTACTTTGTGACTTTCAGCGTTTGTGACTTTTGTGGCTGTATTTCTGATCCATTGATTTGTTAAAACCACCAGAGGTCTGTGGGCCTTGGCGATACCATCTGAATCCAGTATAATCACCACAAGGTTTTTAACGGGAAAATTGAATGGATGAAATAATGCAGTTTACTGGGAATAAAAGTGTTTGTGAAAGAACATCCAGGGGCAACCCCTTCAGGTCCCCTCCTGCTGTGGGAGTTTTTCTGTCCTCTCAATAAATCCTGCTTTCTAAAAAAAAAAAAAAGAACATCCAGCAATGTGATGAGGCTGTAATTTGGTGGATATAAATGATAACTCTAGTGAAGTTAGGCCTGAGAAGCCAAGTGCTTGAGTGAGGCTTTGGGCCATATCTACAACGCTTTCCTTTTGTTATATGAAAGTGTTTTTTGTTGTTGTTGGTTTGGCTTGGTTAGGCTTTTGTTTTTAAGTAGAGGTGGGTTGGGGTGGTCTGAGACTCTATTATTGTGTCTACATTTTTCTAGTCCTTTGTTTCATTCACTGGATTTGTGGATTGCCCACATCTTCATTTTATATTCATTAACGTCCAACATCCAGAGCTGCAGGCTGTGTTCTAGTTATAACTGGTTCTATGGTTTTGCACGAAAGTAAGAGGAACCTTTCGTTTCCTGGGCTTTCCCCCCCGCCCAAACTATATTTAAAATTTATTTGTGGTTTTGGTCACAACTGCACATAGGACTGGCCTTCAAGGAACTGTTTATAATGACAACTTCCCTTTTCCCTTTTCTGGGTCATAATTAACAGCTTGAAGCCTTTCATTATATAGGTGTAGAGTACTTATTATTATTTTTGGCTTAAAAAGAAAAAAAAACCCTCTCTTTTCTTTTCTTGCCTTTGGCCATGTTTCTTCCTGCTCACCAAGCTTTCCTGCAGTTTATTCCTGTTTGGAATGAGGATTTTAATCCACCCTTCTGGAGGTTAGTTCTCAGAGTAGCCTTTGGAAAGTTCTCCGTGGAAGGTAGCCATCAGCAAGCCACCCATATTTATGTGGAGCAGACTATGCCTTTGGACCGATGGTGTACAATTCACTTCTTAAGGTGCTTGACAGTTACCAATGCCTGCCATCCATTGATTAGAGAAACTGTTCCTGGAGTCCTTGACTTCCTGTGGGCCCACTGGAGCAGTATATGTAGATTTGAGAGCTGGTCTCTGAAGCTTAATAAGGCTAACTACAGTAATGAGGCATCTTTGTTTTGGGATGGAATTAAATAAAATTCATGGGGTGATAATGAGTATTTCCTGCTGGTTAGAAATTTTGTTACTTAATAAATGCAGTTTGGTTAATAGTCATTCAAAACATAAGGTTTATGGTGGCTATGAGGTAGGGAATAATAAAAAGCCCTTGATGGTGACAAGGCTGGGAATTATTGTCTAGGCCATGAGTGTTCTGACTGTGTTCTGCAAAACCCTAGGCCTCCTCAGCGGTGACCTGGGGGCCAGGTACCTTGTAGCAACCCTACTTTTATTCATTTTATGAATAGGGTTTTAATCTGTAATAGCATTTGAACAAAAGGGTTTCATTGCTAAAACAACAACAACTAAAACCTTATCACAATGGCCTGTCCTGTTTAAGCTGTAATGTAGAATTCAGCAGAAGCTTTCATCTTCTAAGAAAACCAAGTCACATAATGCATTTGTTTTGCTTTCTCCGATTTTCCTTTCAGTTGAGCATAAGCTTTCCATTGTGCCTAGTGAAGGACCTCACTGCTTCCCCACTTAACTCTATGAGAATTACAGCTCGTGAGGAGAGAGCGCAGGAGTTGTGTGTGTGTAAACATACACAAAGGTGTATCTATATGAGGTCCACAGTATTTAGATTTATTTGCCAAAATGTAATAAACATCATTTGTGCTTAGATACACTCCTGATTCTCTTAAGCTCCTGAGTAAATTTGAAGTATATCTTCTTCCATTATAGCTTCTGAAAGGGAGGAGTTGCTTAACAACTCCACTGGTCTCCAGAGCCCCTCGGTCAGTCAGACGAAGAGTACACACGTTGCCACCGCATTCACTGATGGTGCCCCAAGAATGCTCCGGTCTTTGACTGTCAGTCTAGAACCTATAAACGAGACAGAAGGCTTCTCTGAAGACTCCAAAATTGCCACGACTTCAGCCTCAGCCCATTCGTCACCCTCTCCTGTGGAATCGAGAAGAAATAGTGGAATAACCAGGAACCCTGTGACTGGGGAGTTCATTGAGCCATCCACAGAAAATGAGTTTGGACTTACATCTTTACATTGGCAAAATGATTCCCCAAGTAAGTATTTCATCTTTACTCGATCTATTCGGGACATTTGTAAATGGTTGACTTTTCTTAGGGGATCTCTTCAAGACCATTTGTAATCTCCAAAGGACAGTGTGCTCTTTGATGACACCAGCTCCTTTTTCTGGTATACCATACTGTAGCAGTTTGATTTTCTTTTCTTTTCTTTTCTTTTTTTTTTTTTTTTGAGTTGGAGTCTCACTTTCGCCCAGACAGGAGTGCAGTGGCCGCTCCCGGCCACCGCAGCCTCGACCTGCTGGGCTCCGGTGATCCTTCCGCCTCAGCCTTCCAAGTAGCTGGAACTACAGGCGCGTGCTACCATGCCTGGCTCATTTTTTGATTTATTGTAGAGATGAGGTCTTGCCAAGTTGCCCAGGCGGGTCTCGAACCCGCGGGCTCAGGCAATCCACTCACCTCAGCCTCCCAAAGCGCGGGATTACAGGCTGAGCCACTGAGCCCGACTGAACCTCATCAAATTAACAAGCCTCTGCAAAGCAAAAGAAACCATCAAGAGAGCCGGGAGACGGCCCACAGAATGGGAAAAAATATTTGCCAATTGTTTATCTGACAAAGGTCTAGCATCTAGGATCTGCAGGGAACTCAAATGTGCTGAAAGGAAAGAAACAAACAGTCCCTTTAAAAAGTGGGCAAAAGACATGAATAGATACTTCTCAAAAGAAGATATACAGGCAGCCAACAGACACATGAGAAAGTGCTCAGCCTCACTCACCATCAGAGTGCAAATCAAAACCACATTGAGATTCCACCTAACCCTTGTAAGAATGGCTATCATTAATAAAACAAACAACAACAGATGCTGGTGAGGATGTGGAGAAAAAGGAACGCTTCTACACTGCTGGTGGGAATGCAAACTAGTACAATCTCTTTGGAAGACAGTGTGGCGATTTCTGAAAAAACAAGAAAATGACCTTCCATATGACCCAGCAATTTCCCTATTAGGAATATACCCGGAGGAACTCAAATCATAAAAAAAGATACCTACAAGTATGTAGATACCTACCTACAGAAAAGATTTCTGCACATTATGTTTGTTGCAGCTCTATTCACAATAGCAAAAAACATGGAACCAATCATGTTGCCCTTTGAAGCTGGGCTGGATTTAAAAAATATAGTACATATACACAGTGGAATATTATGCAACCATACAGAAGGACAAATATATGGACTTTTCAGCAACTTGGAGTTGATCATACTCAGTGATTTATCACAGAAACAAAGAACAGCGTTCCATATGTTCTCAGAAACGGACCTTGAACAATTGTAATGCTATTGGAAGGCGATTGGCAGTGGTGGGAAACTGTCGTGGGAGGGGTCTTGGGATTGGCAGAAACCGCTAGGGGAAAGGGGAGCCTACCTCATCAATAAAGGTACCTGCATGATCAATGTTTACATACCTAACCCTGAATTTTACCTTGCATCTTCATAATAAAAATTTTTTTAAAAGTATACCCACATTGTTATGGTAATTATAAAATAAAGCATATGTCTTCTTCACATGGAAAAAAAAGAATATATTATCTCAAAATAGATGTGTGTGTGTGTGTGTGTGTGTGTGTGTGTGTGTATGAACAATAGATTTTTAACAAAGCTGCTAAGGTAATAAAATAAAGATAGAATAATCTGTTAAGAAATAGAACAGTTGGAATGGAATGAGAGAATATAGGAAGGAAGGATAATCATTTAATTATTTTTC
Organism: Tarsius wallacei; assembly: GCA_963574415.1. NCBI lineage: Eukaryota > Metazoa > Chordata > Mammalia > Primates > Tarsiidae > Tarsius > Tarsius wallacei. The sequence goes on along the minus strand of CAUYQG010138687.1, from coordinate 3,396 downwards.
CCCAAATTGTCTATTCTGTTCCTTGCATTATGATATTAATTTGGGATAAACCATGTCAGTTTGTAAGGAAGAATGAAAGGAAGGAAAGAAGGAAGAAAATCTTTTTCAGTGGATAGAGTTAAAATGAACTCTAAATTAATCAGAGATGTAAATTAAAGATAAAAAGATACACAACATTTAAAATAAGACAGTGGAAAATCCTTATGTTGTTTAGTTAGACAAGATTTTTTCTGTTAGAACATAAAAAGTATGAACTACAAAAGTAAGATTTGACAAATTTGACTTTATCAAAATTTGAAATGGTTTCTTACATATACTCTTAAAAAATGAAAAAGAAGCCATGCAGACCAAAAAGGAAGCCATGCAAAATACAGGTCAGATAAATATTTTTTTTACAGACTATTTAAACAAAAAAATATTGAAACTCAATAATTGGAAGACAACTAGCACAATTAAAATGGATAAATAATGTTGGAAAACAACTTCACCAAATAATTTACTGAGATGACAAATAAGCACATAAAAAAATGTTCAAGATTACCAGGGTACAGGGAAATGTTAATTTAAACCATTATATACCTGCTATATTTTCTGAATTAAAATGACTATCAATAGTAAAAGGTGGCAAGAATGTGGAGTCACTAGAACTCTTCTACATTGTTGATACAAATTCAAAGTTATATAGCTACTGTGGAAAATATTTTGCAGGTTTTGGTAGACACAATTACATTATGACCCAGCAATCCCTCCCGTAGGCATTTACTTAAGTGAAATACAGATAGATAGATAGATAGATAGATAGATAGATAGATAGATGGGTAGATAGATAGATAGACAGATGATGGAGAAACATAATATAGAAAAGCTTAAATATTTCTAGGAAATCTAGAAATACCTAAAATGTCTCACCAATTTGTACATAAACAAGCATACAATAATACTCAAAATTAAGAAAGAAAAAATTGCACGTATACCCGTAAGTTTAGTTGAATCTCAAAAACATTGTGCTAAGTAAAAGAAACAGCTTGTAAAAAGACCATACAAGCTTTACTCTATTTGTGTAAATTCTAGAGAAGGAGAAACTAATGAGACAGAAAGCATATCAATGGTTACCAGGGGGTTGCTGGGGTAAGGGAAGGAGGACATTAATTTATTACAAAATGACATGAGGTAATTTTTAGAAACAATAAGCTTTTCTCTAGGAGGACAGTAAAGATTATACAATATACACATTTGTTCAAACTTACTGAATTTTACAATTAATATATTATTAATACATTTTACCTCAATGAGGTTGATTAAACAAGTATACAATACTTTAAACCATATGAAAACTTAAAAGAGATATTAGGGAAAACATTTCTAAAGCCATTGGCTAATTACCTTCAAATTTCACCTACGAGGTATCAATTTCAATAATTCACGACCTGCTGATGTGGTAAAAGTGGTAAAGAATACAGAAGAGAAAAACTGATGATGATAAACCATGACATTCTTTGAATACCTTCATTAAAGTATAATGTATTGTCCTTTGATTTTAAATAACATACTTTAACACTGATTATTAAGCAGACAAGGGACTTATGGGCATCTTAAATGTTCCTATGCTGCATATTTTCCATTTGTCTTTTCAGATTACTCTAAACATATTTATTCAATTTCTTTTCTAGAAAACTGACCTATATTGACAGCTTTAAACATTTATCTTTTCCATTCCCTTATGGTTGCATTTAGTATGAGATTAGGGTGTTTATCCTTCTCTGCAAATAATAACTCCTTCCCTGTGGGATTGTGCTATGGTCTGAATGTTTGCATTTTCTAAGACGGATATGTTGAAACTAAATCTCCATTGTGATCGTATTGAGAGGTGGGGCCTTTGAGAGATTAGGAAATGAGGGCTCTGCCCTTACAAATGGGATTAGTGCCCTTATAGAAGAGAAGGACGCATGTTAATTATTTTGTACTACCATATAAGGATACAGAATGAAGGTGCCATCTAGGTGGAACAAGTCCTCATCATACACAAAATCTACTGACATCATGATCTTTGATTTTCCAGCTCCAGAACTGTGAGCAATAAATTCTGCTGTATAGATTAACTAGTCCCAGGCATTTTGTTATATCAGCCTTAAGGAACTAAGATAGACCACCACCAGTTTGCTGTGTATATTATTTGATAGTGACTGCTCCTTTCAAGGCAATCTTTCCTTCACAAAATTTTTTAAAAATTCTCTCTGTCTCTCCCCCTTCCCTAAAGACCGCAACAGTTCCACAGTTACTAGCCCTGGTTTCTGTACTATTTGTTGTGGTTTCTTGTAACCTAATCATTGAACTGCTCCCCTTTAAGGCAGTGTCAACTTTTATGTTGGCTACACTAATGTCTCTAGTCAAGCTTTGAGTTCCTAGAGGAGGGTGTTTGAGAAGTCTAGTACAGTAATATATCCATCTCTGATATAAAAGTGGAAGGCAGAAGTCCTTAATTTTTTTTTTTTTTTTTGAGTTGTATTCTCACTCCGTCACCCAGGCTGGAATGCAGTGGCGTGCTCATGGCCATCCCAGCATCGACTTGCTGGACTCTGTCTATTCTTCTGCCTCAGCCTTCCAAGTAACCAGAACCACAAGTGCACGCTACCATGCCCAGCTAATTTTTTTGATTTATTGTAGAGCGGAGGTCTCGCCAAGTTGCCCGGGCTGGTCTCAAACCCGCAGGCTCAGGCAATATACTCACCTAGGCCTGCCAAAATGTTGGGATTACAGGCTGAGCCACCCAGCCCGGCCCCTAAAATTTATAGACCAACAAGAAACCATTCAGTTTATGGGATAGACCCATATGGGAAGGGGTCACTGGCAGCCTCTTTAAAATTACATTTATTATAAAATTATGTTTGTCACCAACATCTGTTGAAAATATTGAGATACTACTGATCCTTATGAAAATCCTAAGAATATATTTCAGACTATACCGTGGCCTGCGCGGCTGCCTTGAGGGGTCCCGAGAGAGAGTGGCAAGAGATTAAAAAAGACAGACACAAAGACATAGAGAAAAGCTGGGGCCACACTTTCCTCTGATGGAGGAGAAGTAACCCCGAACTAGTTCAGCATGTTTATTTTATAATTAAGCACAAAGAAAGTTGGAAGGGAATCAAGGTCTGTGTGGGAACCACAGTGGAATTATGTTGCCACCTAGAAGGCTAGCTGTTTTACAGTTATCTTGTTGTGGCTAAGGCTTTATTTATGCTATGTGTAACCAGATGTGTGGGCATCTGAGACACCATTTCGTGTAGCAGGCTTCATCCCTCAAAGCCTGCCTTTGGCTAGGATGCAGAACTTCCAAGCGAGACCTTGCCTACAAGCTTGGGGTCATTAAGCGAGACCTTGCCTTTGCTCAGGCCTTTA
>CAUYQG010138686.1:0-16360 GCA_963574415.1 Tarsius wallacei | reverse complement strand
GCCCGGCTAATTTTTTGATTTATTGTAGAGATGAGGTCTCGCCAAGTTGCCCAGGCAGGTCTCGAACCCGCGGGCTCAGGCAATCCACTCACCTCAGCCTCCCAAAGCGCGGGATTACAGGCTGAGCCACCGAGCCCGGCTACTCACAAATTTTTCATTTCAACTTGAACTCCAAAGTCTACATCCAACTTCCTAGACATTTGTACTTGTTTATCTAATAAACATCTTTAAGGTCTGCTGCTCATTTGACACCAAATTACTCTAGCTGCTGCATGAGAAAGGGATCTCAGGAGAACTAAAAATGAAGTAGCAGTACTAGTGAGACAGTTAATGTAATTGTCTAGGTAAGAAATGCTGCCAGGCACAGTGATGTGTGCCTGTGGTCCCAGCTACTTGGGAGGTGGAGGCGGGAGGATCACTTGAGCTCAGGAATTCAAGACTAACCTGGGCAACATAAGAGAGAGAGCCCAATCTCAAAAGAATTTTTTTTTTCAGAAGCTAAACTACTCGTCCAGGGAATAAAGAGAGAGAGAGAGAGAGACTGGTGTGGACTCCAATGGTGGTGGTAGAGCTGAAAAGTGGATTGACTTAAAATTATCTTGATGATAGAATCAAAATATTTGACAATGGATTGGATAAGGTTGGGAAGGAAGAGAAAGAATCAAAGATGGCTTCCAACGTGCAGGTTGGACAATGGGGAAAATTATTATAGGCTAGATGAGGTGTAGAAAACAAGAGGGAGCCGGGCTCAGTGGCTCAGCCTGTAATCCTGCGCTTTGGGAGGCTGAGGTGAGTGGATTGCCTGAGCCCACGGGTTCGAGACCCACCTGGGCAACTTGGCAAGACCTCATCTCTACAATAAACAAAAAAATCAGCCGGGTGTGGTAGCGCGTGCCTGTAATTCCGGCTACTTGGAAGACTGAGGTGGAAGGATCACCAGAGCCCAGCAGGTCGAGGCTGCGCTGGCCGGGAGCGGCCACTGCACTCCAGTCTGGGCGACAGAGTGAGACTCCAACTTAAAAAAAAAAAAAAAAGAAAACAAGAGGGAAATAGGTTTGACTTTTTTGTGGAGAAATGGGAAGGTAAAATTTCAAGTTTCAGATGCTTGACACATCTAACTGATAATGTTAATAAGTTAACTGAGATACATAGAATTGAAATTCACTAGACAAGACTGGGTTGAAAATATAAAATTGTATGAAATGCTGATGAACAATAAAGTAAGAACTGAAAGGCATTCCTTGAATTTGGCAATTTGGAGGTTATTAATGAGTTTGACAAGAGTGTTTTTGGTGAAGTCCTGGGGAATGTAGGAGGATTCACACAACAAATGATGGGACTGACCTTTCAAAAAGAAAAGACACTTCTTGCATTGAAACAGAAGGAACAGGAAGATGATGGATGCAGAAATGGGAATGTCGTAGGATTGCTATGGGAAAATGACTTTAGTCTGATGCCTTTTTTTCTTCAATGAACTTAGATGAAGGAAAGGGAGAAGTGGGAGAAACTGGTAGGATTAAAAGAGAGGAAAATATACAAAATAATCACAGAGAGTGAAAAATCCTATTTGTAAAATATAAAGTGAATAAATTGGCAACTATCTTAGAAAGTAATATTTACTATGAGAGGGTGTTAGGATGTTTCCAGGGTAATAAAGTTTATATTTCTGATTTCAAAATAAAAGGATACACATAAAGTTTAGGCGTTAAAGAAGTTATATACTGTGTAAATAAAATAAACACAAACTTGTATCTTAAGCCGTTAGATTTATTGCCCTGAAACAAATAGGTACTTATTACCTGTGATAAAAACAATAAGGAAAAAAATCAATCGGCAAGAATTCTGTTAATTGTCACTTAAGCAAAACCATTTCCTTTCTTTGAAATTCATCTGGAAATGTTCACAGGGCAAGGAGTTTGCTGAAAACTCAAGGTACAAACACTCAATACAGGACAAACAGAGGAAATTATTCCATCATAAATCTGTCAGTCATCAAAACAGCCCATTCAGACCTTTACAAAGGCCTTATCTGCTCAGTGACTATAATGTTCTGGCAATTTCTCTTTCCTTCCCTCAAACAGGGACATTTAGTCATTGGAATCACGGAAGCAAAACGCGGGAGAGGCATTGAAATTCATCTAGCTCAGTGCTCTCCAAACGTTTTAACTGCTTTTACATAACTCACAAGGAGTCTGTGCACCCAAGTCTCTAGTGACAGAGAACTCAACAGCTTTCAAGAAAACCAGTACAGGTTGGAGCTCTTCCTTCCATTGAACTAAATCATCTCCCTGAGGTTTCCAGCTCTTCCCTGAGTTTAGGACATTAAAATTTTTCACAACTCTAATGCCTATTCCCCTTGCTTTCCCTTCAAAGAGGGAAGATACCTATTATATAACTCCCAACATTTTTCTCCAGTACATCTCCAATTTTTTATTTTATTTTGTGTCCTTTCACAATATTTTTTTGTTTGCATCCCAGTTTGATTATATTTTAAAGTATGATGCCCAGAACTGAACACAATTATCTACAATTCTCTGATTAGGAAGAATAGAGTGAAACTATAATCTCTTTATGTGAAGTATTATATTTACATAGTATTATATTTCTTGTTTGCTATTTGATTAACATATTTATTACATATTTATCAGAATAATATTTTATTCAAAATATCAATGCATTCAATGATTCTATAACTTTCATGGCATTAACATCACACCATTGACTCATTGTAGTAAGCTGAACAATGTTTCCCCAAAGATGTCCACGTCCCAATCCTTGAAGCCTGTGAATATACTACATTACATTGCAAAAAAGGCTTCGCAGATGTGGTTGAATTAAGAATCCTTTTTTTTAATTTAATTTTTTTTATTTTAAATAGGGGTACAGTTCAGGGTTAGGTATACAAATGTTCATTATGCAGGTACCCTTGTTGATGAGGTGTGCTCCCCAGCCCCTCTCACCCCCCTGCAGATTCCCACTACCGCCAATCCTGCCCCCACCCCACTCCCGGCAGTTTCCCACTACTACCAATGCTTTTCTTATAGTATTACGATAATTCTTCAAATTAAGGATCTTGAGAAGGGGATGATATCCTGGATTATCTGGGTAGGCCCAATGTAATCATAAGGGTTCTTACAAGAAAGAGGCAGCAGGGTGAGAGTCAGAGAAGGAGCTGTGACAGAAGTAGTGGCTGGAAAAATACAGAGTCGTGGATTAAGGAATGTGAGTGGCCCCTAGAATCTGGAAAACCAAGGAAAAAATTCTCTCCTATAGTCTCCAGAAGAAATGCAGCCCGGCTGACCCATTTTATTTCCTGACCTCCAGAACTGTAAGAAAACAAATTTGCGTTCCTTTAGCCACTAAGTTTGTGGTTATTTGTTAGAGCAGAAATAAGAAACTAATACACTCATATTTAGCTTAAGTTGAAAAAGTCTTGTTCATATATGTTGTTGCTAAGCTCCATATTATTCTAATATAGTTGATTTTCTGGATGTAAGAACAAAACCTTAATGATGGTTCCTATTACTTTTATTTTGCTTGTTTCACCTCACCCTTCAACTATCAAGAATTAATTAAAAATTGCTTCTGATATGCAAGTGTACATAATCCTTCCATCTTCAGGGACTCTACCAATATTTTTATAAACATGTCTTTCTGTATCATTAATCTACTCACCAATCTAAATGTTGAATAGGGGAGGAAAAAGGAAGAAACAAGAAAGATGTACTTCCCGCCAGATTTGAGGAACTATCACTTATCAGTAACCTTGTTGTATTTCAATTAATCTGTATATTTCAGTTCTATTAAAGGAACATTATAAGGCTTTCACAAATGCCTTGAACTGGTCCCCATTGTCCTGATAGTAACCCTGTCAAAGAAGGAGATGAAGTGAATACAATGAACTTGCTCCTTGCAAATCTGTGTTGATTTCTGATGCACACAGCTTTATTTTCTAGGCATTCATTAACCACTACTTAACTAACCTGATCTAGAATCTTGCACAGGACCAAAAATGAGTTCATAGGCTTTAGTTTGATGACTATAAAGAAATAGTTTTTCAAAGACAGAATAATTGTATAATATTCAAGAGATATCACAATACCTGCACATTGTTTGTCTTTTTAAAGATTATGTCAAAACCAATTTCAACCTACCTTCTCTTCTTGTGAAGGTTTTCTATAATATTAGGATACTGATAATGATCCAGAAGACAATTACTGACACAATATCCACTTACTTTCTTAATCAACTTTTCATTTCCCCGAGGCTAAAAGGAAATCAAGTGAAGAACTTGTATAATAGGAGTAAAATAGTCATGTTCTATGTTGTATTCTCCTTATGTTCTAGAATAAAAGATTCAGAGGCAGACTTTTATCAAGTCTGCCAGAAATCTAATGTTCAAAAATTCCAGTTTACATCAGTAGTTTAAGATAATAAAACAATGGATAATGGATAACATTTATCAGCATTTACATGCATGTACCATTGAGTCACTCAATCCTTACAAAAAGCATAAGAAATAGATCCCACGCTGGGCACGGTGGCTCAAGCCTGTAATCCCAGCACTTTGAGAACCCATGGGCTAGGATTGCCTGAGCTCACGGGTTCGAGAACAGCCTGGGCAACTTGGCAAGAACTCATCTCTAAAATAAATCAAAAATTAGCCAGGCATGGTAGCATGCGCCTGTATTTCCTGCTACTTGAAAGGCTGAGGTGGAAGGATTGCCGGAGCCCAGCAGGTCGGTGCTGGGGTGGCCATGACCATGCAACTGCACTTCAGCCTGGGTGATAGAGATTTCAACTCAAAAAATAAACAAACAAAAAGATACCACTGTTATCCCCATTTGATAGATTCAGAAAATGAGGTCTAGATGGTCTAGTAACTTGCATGAGTTCACACAACTAGTTAGGTTTAGAGTCAAAACTTGAACCTTAAGAATAAAAAATCAGAGGCTGATTGCCTAACCAGTGTCATGCTGTATTGTACAGTGGTATTCTGACCGATTAAATGTGTTTTCTTTTACTTTTTAATTTTGAAATTTTTCAAACATACAAAAAAGGGTAGCAGTATAATGAATATTCTTTTACTCATAGTCTAGAATTCAAATTGTTAATATTTGCCAGTTTTGATTCATCTTTTTAACTTTCAGCTTTAAACTAACATACAGTAAGACTCACATTTTTGCTGTACAAGTCCATGAATTTTAACATGTGTATAGATTTGTGTAACCACCATTACAATCAGAATACACAATAGTTCCATTTGGAGTTCTGTGGCATGAAAATGGCTACCATAGCCTCGACCTCCTGGACTCAGGCATCCTGCCTCCTCAGCCTTCCAAGTAGCTGGAACCACAGGCATGCACCACCACGCCCAGCTAATTTTTTAAATTGATTGTAGAGATGAGGTCTCGCTGGTCTCGAACCCCTGGGCTTAGGCAATTCTCTAACCTCCGCCTCGCAAAGTGTTGAGATTTCAGGCGTGAGCCAAGGCAGTACCACGTCTTTACCTCTGTCTTTAAAGGTTCTTGGGGATATGGATGATTCCAGTCTGCATCAGGAAATGTACAAGCCCTCCCTCAAATGCCACCTCTACTTTGGTGCCTATATTTATTTATTTGTTTGTTTGTTTATTTCTCTCTCTCTCTCTCTCTCTCTCTCTCTTTCTTTTTTTGAGTTGGAGTCTCACTCTGTTGCCCAGGCTGGAGTGCAGTGGCATGCTGTTCACGGCCACCATAACCTCGACCTGCTGGGCTCAGGCGATCCTTCTGCCTCAGCCTTCCAAGTAGCTGGAACTACAGGTGCTTGGACCACCATGCCCGGCTAATTTTTATTTATTTATTTATTGTAGAGAGAAGTTCTCACCAAGCTGCCCAGGCTGGTCTCGCACCCATGGGCTCAGGCAATCCTCTCACCTTGGCCTTCCAAAGTGCTAGGATTATATGTGAACCACTGCGCCCGGCTGGTGCCCATGTCTCATTGGCCTGTTTGCTTTTGCAATTTTCTGGATACAAGTTTTTTTTTATTGAATATGTCATAACCAAAGCTTTTGCTGTCTGTACTTCGTCTTCTCTCTTATTAGTGTCTTTTGCAGAGGAAAACTCTTAAGTGTTGGTGAAGTCTAATTAACAAAGTTTTTCTTTCATAGTTTGTGCTTTGGTTTTTCTAGGAATTCTCTGTATTACCTGTTTCCTGCTCATCACACTTGAACTAGACTTCTCCTGGCACTTTCTGTCCTTACAGATGCCCACTTCCAGGTTGCAGGCAGCCTTGAATCAGGGCTGAGCAATACTAATAGTCAACAAATAGGAAGGTAAACTCACTGCCAATTGTTTAATCTTGCTTTGAACTCTGTTCTTCTCCCCCAGTCTGCCTGTTTCTGCTCACTTTTCAGAATCCCCAGGTAGTTAGTTCCTGTGTGATTTCTAGGTTTTAAAGCTGCCGACACTGGAAGAAACAGAGAGCAGTGCATCTCCTCCATCTTTCTTGGAACCAGAACCCTGATACCAATTTTTTGAACATCTCACTTTCAGTAGGTCAGAGGACGTTTCTCCCCTCCTCCTCTTTCTGACTCATTCCCAGAAACTGGAGTTTTTGTTACAGACAGGACAGGGGAGGTGACAATGGGTATAGGCAGCATCTGCTACTGCCACCACTGGCTGAGGTATTGTGTTGCTTCTCTACCTGCCTGTCCCCAGCTTTTATTTTAAGTTATAAATGTCATGAAATATCACCCATAAATACTTTAGTAGATACATCTAAAGAGGATATTTTACTACATAAACACTGTTATCATACCTAACCCAATTAAAAATAATTCTCCAAAACCCAGACCACATGCAAATTGTTCCTGTTGTCTCTAATATGCAAATGACAAAATTTTAATATTTTAAAGAATTGTAGTAACACTGTATGACATGGACTCAGGCAAGGCCATGATCTCCTCCATGAACAAACAGACTAGATCGGGCACATTCAGGGTGATATGGCCATAGACTCCTTCATGTACAATCAAACACAACCTCAACTCTCAAGTCTCAGCCTAACATCTTTCTCACATGCTGCTCCTCTTTACTGGAACCCCCAATCTCCAGTAAGAACATGGAACAGAGAAAAGCAGAAATAATTTGAAAACCTTTTCAAAGATAATCAAGGAATAAATTATATCGTGCACTAAATATTTTATGAGTGAAAAATCATTGTATTTGAGTTAGAAATAATTATTTATGGTGGGACCCATTGGCAGACTGTGAAGTCAATGTACTGGATCTGGACCAGAATCCAAGAAAGAAAGAGAGAGAGAGAGAGAGAAAGAAAGAAGGAAGGAAGGAAGGAAGAAAAGAAGGAAGGAAGGAAGGGGAAGGGAAGGGAAGGGAAGAGAAGAGAAGAGAAGAGAAGAAAGAAAGAATAGAAACTTTGAAAGTACATTCCACATAGTACAGGTGTGTTTCATGATATTTTGTTTTCAGTTGTATGTATGTAAATATACTTGTTATGAGTTGCAACAGAAATCTATTTCTTATGGTTGTAGTGAAGAATTCTGAAGGCCACAGCTTCACAGAAAATCCAAAGCGGGCTTTCTTAGACGAGTAGTCCCTTTTCCAATATCTATGGAATAGTCAGACCCAGAAGACCCAGTCTTTCCTTTTTCCTATATCTCTGGTTGACATGAGATTTCCTTCAGATTCAGATATCTAGACAGTGAGTGTAACAAGCAGCGCATCCACCAATTAGCTGTGAAAAAGTGTCTGTGACAGCACTCAGAATACTGTGGCATCGGATGGTGAGACCATGAGAACATGAGGAATACAGACAGGAAATAAGTCCCCAGAGCAGGACATGTATATGGAATCTTAGGCCAGCAATCATGTTTATAAAGCAACATGCATAAGAGCAAAATGAAAAATAACCTGACCATTTCTGCAGTGTAGCCCACCAAAAATTATGCAGAGACAGTTGAAGTTAATGGTTGAATATTTGGGCCCTGGAGCCTAATTCTTTGGGCTCTAACCCTTGTTCTTTTCTTTCATTTTTTATTTTTTATTTTTTTATTTTTCAACACAAAATATATTATCAAAACCCCCAAGTTACAGGTTTAGCTTTACGAAAAACATATAACCCAGCTGGCAAAGTTGGTCCTTAACAATCCATTCCCAAACAGATTTTTCAGATAAATATATACATCCCTAGTTAACTTTCTTATTCCTAAATTCTAACCACTGCCAGGCAAAATAAGGCATCGCCTTCTCCATGCTTTGTAGAACTTTTTCCCTTCCTCTTATGGGATTCCTTCAAGTTTCTAGAAATGCCTCTACATCTTGGACATTTCTACTCCAGAGAAATGCACCTCAGAAGCATGTACGTTGGCTAACTGGCCTACCAGCAGACAAGTTCCAAGGCTGAAGTTGAGGGTGTGAATACGAATCCTGGAATACCTTGAAGCTATCCAAACCATGCATTTCCCATTCAAGTCCCCCACCAGGGGTCTGAACACTGTAGTCTAAGTCACTTTCCAGTGTGCTCCTCACTCATGTCGTTTTTCCCTGTTCTTCTCTCCAAGAATCTCCACTCATGCTTAAGATGCCAATCTTAACTTGGCTGGGTTGAATTAACCCAATATTTACAGCTATGCAAATTGTGGAGACTAAGTACACAAATGTAAAAAAGTTAAAGACTTAACCGAATAAGCTCTCCCCACTGAATCACTCTATGGCACCTCACTTGAAGTAACATACACAAAACCCCCACTCTACCTGGCAGATATACTCAACATGCTATATTAAGTATAATTTCCATTTTATTTTTTTCCAGATAGTTGTTCTTCGGTCCTTAAGGACTCAGCTCCTCACATGGGCTTTGGTGGAGGTCGTGGGGCAGCACCCGCAGGTCTGAATCGGGGTTGGGGTGTCCGATCCTCGCGGGCTTCAGGAGACCGATTCCTCACCAACTTGCTGTGAATGGCACAACTCACGCAGTAATGCAGCTTCACATACAGCTTGGGAAGCACATAGGCGTCGAAGACACTCGCTTCAGATATGTCCCTGACAGCTGCGGCCTCCACTATGTTTCCAATGACGAACTTCTTAATAGCCTTATCCTTGGGCGCTCATCGGGCGCAGTTCGTGCAGCGAATGGGCTGCACATGGCCGCGGGCCTTTTGGGCACAACCATTGTTCCTTCTTTTCTTTGTCATCTTGGAAGCGAGCACCCGAAAGAGCCCTTGTTCTCTTCTTACTGATCAGTGTATTCTTGGTTAACCTCTCAGAGCCTTACTTTTAATCTTCTATAAATTGGGAGGCAAAGAGTTATCTTATAGGGTCATGATGATGACTAAATGAGTCAATATATGTAAAGAACGTACATAACTTCTGGCAAATAGTAAAGAATCCATAAAAGTCCCTTTTTTTGAGGGGTTTTAGAGATGAGAAGGAGAGCAGGGAGCAGTAAGGAGACAACTAAATAAGGCAAAATGCAATGACTTTTACAATATAATTACAATATTTTTATGAGCTAGATATGATTCAGTATCGAAACAGCCCTGAAACTGCTTACAAAATTTTGTTCTGTTAAAGATGTCAGTTTCTCATCACACTGACTTGGTTGAAGATACCTTCATTTATATCATGATATGCCAAAAAATGAGAAATTTGAATTGAGAAATTCAAAGAATGATTTTTTAAAATATCAGTGTCTTCTCTCTAATCCAAAACCCCTTTTACTTTAAAATTGTCTACTTAGGTGTGTCTCTTACATTTGGAAACATTCATTCCTGATGCTGGGTGTTATTGCCTCCTAAGAGATGGCAGTTATCTAGGGCAGGAAGGATGCGGGCAATTAGATCAAGGAAAGTACAGGAAGGGGTGTGGGTCACAGGAATGGGAAGACAGCTGCCTGCGGAGGCTGAGTTGGTGCCGGGGGACACACGGTTCCCAAGGATGGGCGCCAGATTCCAGAAAAGGGCATTTGGGTGAATGGAAAGTGTGGGTACACCTCATGGAAACCCTGCTTCACTGGCAGGCACAGGAGTCTACAGGGGAAGACTTGTAAAATTACATAATGGACTTTAGAAGTCATCCTCCCGCACCCCGATTAAGAATAACGTTGCCTCCAGTCAGAATGGCCATCATCAATAACTCAAAAAATATATAGAATTTTTAACAAATGTAACATGCATCTTCCAGACTATCAGGATGGGGGTATAACAGAGCTGCAACCTCCTTCCTCCAACCAGTTAAAGATAATAATTTTGTGACTTGCTTTGCTCACCAAATTGATGAAACCTTACCCCTAAATCACACCATCTGATTTGAAGAGGATGGATCTTTGGTCAGGCTCAGCAATAGTGTCATCCTACAGTCTCCTAGTTCCCAGGGGGGCTGTGGTAAAATGTGTTCCTCTTCCTCGTGGAACAGCAATGCCCAGAGCACTGTATGCCACTGTGAATGTGTCCGTTGTGACTCATCATAACAGACCTTTCTCCCTAGGAAGGACTCTAGTGTTGGTTTCTCATCTCTGACCCTGAGCACCACTCCTACATGCAACATTTATACCCTGACTCTCCTCCCTTTGAGGCATGTATCCCTCATCTCTTATGATACCAAAGAGGTAAGGAGTGAGTGACCTTGTGCAGTGGTAAGCTGGTAAAGGTTTAACAACTGGTCCTCCAAGGGGAAATAAGCCCTGATTTGTAGCATTTGCCTATTTCTGTGGTGTAAACACTCACCATGGCTTTCTTCAGGCTACCAACATGACTTGGAGATGGGAAGAAAAGTACAAAATGATCTCTTTGAGAAATAGTAGACTTCAGCACATCACTGCCTATGGGAACAGGACTCTGGGTCTTTGTTCAGGACTGCCAGCCAGACTCAAGGGAGAAGTCATTTGCACTTTTCATTGAGCTCCTTAGTTACTCCTTGATGCTCCTGCTGAGCTGACTCTGCCTGCTCAGACATCTAGACTCACTCTGGGTCAAGAAAACTTCCCAGTGCTCTGTGTTTGTCTTTCCTGTTGGCTAACAATGTATGTTCTTGTTCAATGTTAATTTTGTTATGTTTTTGCTCTGCTCTGATGTCTTCAGAAGAAGCTCTTTTAAAAAATCAATTTCATGTATTAATATGAAACTGATAGTATGTAGAGATTGTGTCTTATCCAAGTAAACTTTCTTATGGTGATATACTGATGAAAGGTAACTGGGATTCCTCATTCTGCAGTTCTGTTAATAGTGCTTTCTTTCTTCCACAGTTGACAGGCCTGTCCGAGTATATGCAGATGGAATATTTGACCTCTTCCACTCTGGTCACGCAAGGGCACTTATGCAAGCAAAAACGCTGTTTCCCAACAGCTACTTGTTGGTAGGAGGTAAGAAGTACATTTTCTCTTTGTCCAGAAAATTCCTTTATGTTTCCTGAAAAGGGGCCCTTTCAAAGTTTCATCAGTAAAATCTGATATTGTTAATGCTTCCAATTCGGTCCATATGGGTTCACTTATTCACTGCCTGAAATGTAAAATAACATTTTAAAAAATCATAGGAGAAATTATATCATGGGATTGTATGCCACTGATCCTCTGAGAGAGACAGACTAATAATCCCCCAAGGGAAACTGCTTTATGTTGTTCATTGATGCCTTTCTCCTAGTGTTTGAGGCATGATACATTTTTCCTTGCTTCTAAAATATTCTAGAGGATTAGGAGAAGCAATAATATTCTGAATTCAAATCTCAAAGAACTGAGGAGGATCAGGATGATTAAGAGCAAACAAGGTTGTGATCTGTTTCCTTTGTGTGGCCCACTGCACTTAGGACGATGTTGTAGCTTACGACAGCCCTAATTGATTGAATTTATGTTTTGTGTGTTAAAGAAATGAGGATTTAATAGTCAGGTAATCTTGGTTCACAACAAAGGGACTGACTAGCTTCCTAAGCCTGTGGAAAAAGAAAAATGGTTAGGTATGGATTGAAATTTTCCTCTTCCAGAAGGCCTACCTATTTCATTTTGGGTAAAAGGGATAGCACCTGACTAGGGAGACTTACATCTCATGACTGTAGCTTATGGAAATGACAGATCCATTCATGTATTCAGTTTTTGTGGCATATGAACTAAGCACCATCAATCCTTTGAACTCTATTGTGAGAAAAAAGGTGCTGGTAAGAGACCGTATGTCTGTTTTTTAAAGTATTTAACTTCTGAAATTTTAAAACGACCTTTTGGACATTTAAGAGGAACCCTTCTGCAGATTTTGCCAAGAGTGATGACCACATGGTTATTGAACCAAGTTCTTTCCAGAAGAAAGAGTTGGTGAAAGGTAGTGGTTACTGGGCAAGTCATGCAGAGGGAATTTGAAGCAGACAGGGAACCCGACCCTTATTCACTTCCCTTTATCCTGAGTGGAAAACCATTTTGTGAGTGAGCACTACCACCTGGCATCTGGCCCTAGGCTACTGGGGCCATGGGGGAGACCTCTGCAGTGTTTGGGTTTGGTCATTTTGGCGACCTGAGTTTGGAGGTGGTTAGGTATGGGTCACAGTTAACAAGAACACTAGCCATGGCCCTGAGTAATCACATCAAAAATAAGATCAAAGGAAAGGTGTAACTTTCAGTACATTCTTGTAAATTGGAAACGGCAGTAAATTAATATCATCAGCTGTCTAGGTCATTAGTCAACATTAGTTTCACTGATTCACTGAATGATTCCTTCATCTAACAACTATCTATTGAATCCTTACTATGTGCCAAGCATTCTTCTGTATACTGGGGATGAAGCTGTGAACCAAACAGGCTGTCTATGCCCTCAGAGAACTTAGAGTCTGGGGAGGAGGCAGATACTGCCCACTAAACAAGTACATATGTAACAGTGGTACTATGAAGAAATGTAAAATAAAATAGGATAAAGGGAAAAGTGATTGGGTGGTGAATGGAAGGATGTTTTAGGTAGGAAGGTCAGGGAAGGCCCCTCTGAGGAGGCAACATTTGTGCAGAGACCTGAATGAAGTAAAGACACAAAAAAGCCAGAACATCCAGCCTTCCCTGCACAGTGTTCTTTTTACCAGTCAAGACGAAAGTGTACTAGCCAGGCATGGTGGCATGCATCTGTAGTTCCAGCTACTTGGAAGGCAGAGGTGGAAGGATCGCCAGAGCCCAGCAGGTCGAGGCTGCGGTGGCTGTGAGTGTGCCACTGCACTCCAGCCTGGGCAACAAGAGTGAAACTCCAACTAAAAACAAAAAACAAAAAAAAAACAGAAAGTGTAGGGCAAGTGGAGAAGACATGGTAACTACAGCGATATGTTATTTTTGTGTATCATTAAGAGGACTTCCAAAAAAGTACGGGTGATTTAATACTCAGAGAAACTAATATAGGCAGGAGTTTGGAGCCAAGAATTAAAGCAGAAGAGGAGAAAAATTCCAACAAGAAATCTTGAACTTTTTAGCAACTGTGGCAAAGACGGCCACACAGTCATCCTAGTCTCAAACTCTAGGAGTGATACTGCTTCATCAGGAAGAACTAGCCTTTCCTACCCTGAGTTCCGAGATAAGTTTCAGTGGGTTGCTGTTTAAGGGGCATTGAGTAATCCAATGAACAATATCCTTTATAGCAAATTTGCAAAGCAATTCAGACACCCCCCTCAATGGCTGTTACATGGGTTCTCTGTGGAAGCCAAGGGCTTATAAAGTTACTAGAATGACCATGGAGATCATATCATTTGGTAAGTGATAGAGACTAGAGTATGGATAGGAAAGAAAAGAAAACAAATGCCACATGAAGCTATAAAGAAAAGGTGTGTGGACTTTTGGGTAAAGTGACAGAGTAAGAGTGAAGGCTGGGCATGGTGGTACCTGCTTTTAGTCCCAGCTGCTTGGGTGACTGAAGCAGGAGGATCACTTGAGCCTAGGAATTCGAAACTATAGTGCATGATGATCACACCTGTGAATAGCCACTGTGTTCCAGCTTGGGCAACAAAGAGAGACCCCCATCTCTAAAACAGACAAACAAGCAAACACACAAACACACAAAAAATCACCAACCATGGAAAACACAAACAATAATAAACAATTTTCAATATGTTCTTTTCTCCATGGATTTCTTATTATTCTTATCTTATTTTAAACAATCAGATAACAACACTATGAAATATCTTTTAACTACTCTATTAATAAAATCCACTGGGATCCTGTATTTCATTCGTCTCCATTAATTTAATAATATTTGATCCCAAATCTGTTAAACAGAGTCTCCAGCCTCCTGTGTGTAGGCAGACTGCTACAAGGGTATGGTATTAGAGCTAAAATCTCATGAATGGCATTGCTGCCAGGATGTGATTTCCCAAATGGTGAACACCTTTTGGTAAAACTGTGAACAAAGCAAAGTGCAATCTTCTTTTGATATACATAATAATTACCTTCCTCTAAAATTTAGTGTCTATTGTAACTGTTGCAGAAATACTTTGTGATTACATGCAAAACAAAGGCGGATTCTAGACTCAAATAATTTAAAATAATTATGCAGGGCATTCAGAAATCCTGTGGGATGTGGGAACATTCTCGTGTGGAGCTGCCCATGCATTGCAAGTTGGTTAGCATCATTGGCACCTATCCACCAAATGCCAGTAGCTTCCTCCAATCATTAAGACAACCAAAGATGCCCCACAAATTAGGATGGTGAAATCCTTGTTAAGAACCATTGTCTTAGACTAGAAGTCTTCATACTTTGTTCCCCATAATCCCTAAAGGAGTTTTGAAAAAACGACATACTTTCTTATACATTTTGAAGTTGACATCTAAAATTTTCATCCTAAATTTAAGTAGCTATAAAAGATGTAATTTCTGGAATATTGTAAATATTAACCTTTTAATAAAATTAATAAACCTTATTTTTGTAGGGCAGTTTTAGATTAACAGCAAAACTTAGTAGAAAACACAGAGACTTCCCCCACATACTCACAACCTTCCCCTCTACTGTCAACATCCTGTCCCGATCAGATGTATTTGTTATAATTAATGAACCTACACTGGTGCATCATTATCCCCCAAAGTCCATAGTTGACATTAGGGTTCACTCTTGATGTTATACAGTCTATGAGTTTGGACAAAATTATACATTGTCCAAACTCATAGAAGATAGAATGTATAATGACATGTGTCTACCATTACAGTATTGTACAGAGTATTTTTACTGCCTTAAAAATCCTCAATGCTCTGCCTATTCATCCCTCCCTCCCCCAACCCAACAACCACTGATCTTTTCATTTTCTCCAGAAAATACCTTTCCAGAACATCGTATAACTAGAATTATTCAGTATGTATCTTTGTCAGATTGATTTCTTTTACTTAGCAATATACATTTAAGGTTTCTCAGTGTCTTTTCATAGCTTGACAGCTCATTTCTTTTTGGTGCTGGATAATATTCTATTGCCTGGATGTACCGCAGTTTATTTATCCATTCACCTACTGGAAGACATCTTGGTTGCCTTCACATTTTGGTAATTATGAAAAAAAACTTTTATAAACATCCATGTGCAAGTTTTTGTGTGAACTTAAGTTTTCAGCTCATTTGGGCAAATACCAAGGAGTGTGATGCTGGATCACTTGGTACAAGGATGTTTAGTTTTGTAAGAAATTGCCAAAGTGTCTTCCAAAGTGGCTATACCATTTTGCATTCCCACCAGCAATGACTGAGAGTTCCTGTTACTTCACATCCTTGTCAGCACTTGTTGTTGTCAGTGTTATGGGTTTTTGCCATTATAATAGGTGTGTAGTAGTATCTCATTGTTTTAATTTGTAGTTTCCTAATGACATGTGATATTGAATATCTTTCATGTGCTTACTTGCCACCTGTGGGTCTTTTTTGGAGAGGTGCCTGTTAAAGTTTTTGGCCCATTTTTTAATCTATCTGTTCGTTTTCTTTTTTGTTTTTTTGTTTCTTTTAAATGTAAGGGGTATACATGCAGGTTTGTAACATATTGAGTGATGGTGAGATATGGGCTTCTGTTGAACCTGTCACCCAAATAGCATGGTACATAATAGGTAGTTTTCCAGTCCTTCCTTTGTCTTCCTCCCACCTTTAGGAGTCCCCAGTGTCTTTTGTTTCCATCCTTATGTCCATGTGTGTACCCAGTGTTTAGCTCCCACTTATAAGTGAGAACATGCATTATTCCATTTCCTGCTTCTGCATAAATTTGCTTAGAATAATGACCTCTAGCTGTGTCTGCATTTCTGTAAAGGACATGATTTCATTCTTTTTTATGGCTGTGTAGTATTCCATGGTGCTGTTCATTTTCAAATTGTTGAATTTTGTCTGGGCTCAGTGGCTCAGCCTGTAATCCCAGCACTTTGGGAGGCTGAAGTGAGTGGATTGCCTGAGCCCGCG